>PVJN01023874.1:0-31793 GCA_004026805.1 Lasiurus borealis
AGAGCCAACTAGAGATGCTAGAGATGATGCATAAAATTAGCAAGCCCCAAGAGGAGATGAAAAAGGACCAACTAGAGACACTAACTGAAATAAAAAATATACAGAATCCTAACAGCAGACTAGAGAAAGGCAAGAATCAAGTCAAAAATTTGAAATATAAAGAAACAGAAAACACTCAACTGGAAAAGCAAGAAGAGAAGAGAATCCAAAAATGTGAATATAATATAAGGAGACTCTGGGACAGCTTCAAGCGTACCAACATCAGAATTGTGGGGGTGCCAGAGGAAGAGAGAGAGCAAGATACTGAAAATCTATTTAAAGAAATAATGACTGAAAACTTCCCACATCTGGTAAAAGAAATAGACTTACAAGTCCAGGAAGCACACAGAACCCCATCTAAAAGGAATCCAAAGAGGATTACACCAAGACACATCATCATTAATATACCAAGAGAAAAAGATAAAGAGAGAATATTAAAAGCAGCAAGAGAAAAACAGTTCATTACCTACAAGGGAGCACCCATACGACTGTCAGCTGATTTCTCACAAAAACGATGCAGGCCAGATGGGAGTGGCAAGAAATATTCAACTTGATGAATAGCAAGAACCTACAACCAAGAATATTCTATCATGCAAAGCTATCATTCAGAATTGAAGGGCAGATAAAGAGCTTCACAGATAAGAAAAAGCTAACGGAGTTTATCAACTCCAAACCAGTATTATATGAAATGCTGAAAGTACTCTTTTAGAAGAGGAAGAAGAAAAAGGTAAAAGACAAAAAAAATTATGAACAACAAATACATATCTATCAATAAATGAATCTAAAAATTAAATGAATTAAAAATGTGATCAACAGAATAAACTGGTGACTAAAATAGAATCAGGAGCACAGAAGGGGAGTGGACTGATAATTCTCAGGAGGAAAGGAATGAGGGGTATACAGTTAGAGACTGGACAAAAATCATACACCTATGGATGATGTCAATGGGAGGGAGGTAAGGGTAGAGGGAAGGGTGGGAGCCAGGTGGAGGGGAGCTATGGAAGGGAAAAAAGAGAAACAAATGTAATAATCTGAATAATAAAGATATAATTTAAAAAAAAATAGAGTGAATTGTTTGAGAAGATCGAAGATGGCTGCGACAGGAAGGCAGGCTGCAAGATAGTATGTGAGCGAGAGAATGAAAGGAGAATATGTGGACGTAAAGGGACAGTCTATTTTTGAGTAAGGGACAACTATACTCCAAGGGACTGTTGGGGACTACTGGTTGGGCTCCCCTGACTGGGCAACTTCTGCTGCCGCTGAAATCTCTCCTGGAGCGAACGGCTCTGTCTCAGAGACCGCATCATCTTGAAAGGGAGAGTGGCCTAGCCTTACCTTCAAATGGGAAGAATCAGATAGTTGCCAGGACCCTACAACCACAACACCCAGGGACCAGCTGCAAACCCACAAACACTGGGTCACAAGCAACATGAATATGCAGACATGGACAAGCTCTGCACCTTCTAATGGAAAGGTCAGATTTCTTTCAGAGAAAGGTAAGGTTTGCAATCCAAGCTGGAGAGAGAAACACATGCAGTGGGATCTAGATGTTAGAGGAAGTCTGTGCCTCACAAAATCCATGGATGATGAGACCAGCATAGTCTGCAAATGTGGAAGGGAATCCAAGGACTGCTGACAGAAGGGAACTCTAGAAATCAACCCATAACTGGGCTGGGATCAAAAAACCTTTACCAGTGAACTTACTATGCTGTGCTGGGAAAAAGACATGCAGAGACATGAGCAAAGTTGCACACAGTGCGGGGCTGAAAAAGTCACAAGTTCACACACTTACTCTGGCTCTTTTTTCTCTTTAAATCTTGCTTTTGATAATAAGCCCAGTGCATAGGATCACCCAATTAAAAACATGCTCAGAGACTTGGGGGAAGTTGTTTTTGTGGATCCTGGGGATCAGAGCAGGGAGAAATGATCAGAAAACCAGCTCTGAGGCAGTCCATTCCCCCAAACCAGTATTAAGTGGGTCAGGAAAAACAAATTCTAAATATTGGGTAGAGAGAACTTATAGCCCTGGATGTCAACACAGAAACACTACCACCCAGGGGTTGAGTCACAAACTGACTCTTGTGTAAATACAACCACAGGCAGAGTGAGTAACAAAGAAATACTGCCTGCTTGAAAACAAGACTGTGGCTTACAACACAGAGGAGTTGTGACATGCAAGAAACTTCAATAATGTCCTGACTACCTGACAGAAAACAGACCTGCCAAACAGAACAGTAGAGGAAGTAAATGACCTTCACTACTACACATTTTTATTTTTTACTTAAGAAACTAATTTTTTCTTTTTTTCTAACTTGATTTTACCTTTTTGATTATTATATTTTTATTTTTAATCAGTATTATTACTCTATTATTTAACCTTTTTTAAAAGTTTCGTTTTCTCTTTTTTTTATTTTATTTCATTCTGGGATTAGTGTTCTACATTCTATTTTCATTTTTTCTTTAGCATCTTTTCACTCATTTTCAATTTTACCTTTATGCCAGCAACCTCTTCCTCACTTTTCCCCTTTTGCTATCCTGTTTCACTTACTCTATTCCTGCTTTAGATTTTCCCCATTCCTACTTTTTACCCCATGTTAAAAATTCATTCTACTTATATATCTAATTTCCGATCCCCTGTTCCAAGTCTATACACACTTCTCTCTTTTTCTTTACTATCCAAATTTTTTTCTCTCCTCCCACAATTTTTTTGTTTTGGTTGTTTATTTATTTATTTATGATTTTTGTTTTATTGTTTTGTTTTGACCTTCTTTCTCTCTGCCCTGTTGTTGTTAGTTTGATTAGATTGGTTTTTTTTGTTTGTTTGTTTATGTGATTGTTCCTCTCTCTTTTTTTCTTCTGTTTTTCCTCTTCTTGCTTGTTATTAGTTGTTGTTTGTAGCTTGCATTTATATCTGGGTGTTAGTTGTTTGCATTTTTTTGGATTAGTTGTTGTTCTATTGGTATTTTTTTCCCCATATAAATATTTTTCCCCATATGTTTTATTCTCTTTCTTTTCTCTCTTACTTTTTTTTTTATTTTCTCAATATCATTTTTGCACTTTTTAATTACTTTTATTGACTTCAGAGAGGAAGTGAGTGGGAAAGAGAGATAGAAACATCAATGATGAAAGAGAATGATTGATTGGTTGCCTCCTGCATGCTCCCTACTGGGGATTGATCCCGTAACCTAGGCTTACATTTTTTTATCCCCTAATTCTTTTTTCTCTGATGGTCACCTTTATTTGGGGTTATTAGTATCATGAATACATTTGTGGTCAGTTCCTTGTGTGTTGTGCATTGTTTTGTTGTATTTTGTGCCTTTAAGTTAATGCAGGAGAGAGAGCTACATAACCAGACACCTGGAGAGGAGACAAAGAACCAATCCACATATGAAAGAAATAAAAGGCATCACGAGAAAAGGAAGTAAACAAAATGGAGGCAAGCAACATGTCAGAGAAAATTTTCAGAGAAATGATCATAAGGTCGCTGAAAAAGTTGGAAGACAAATTCAACAATATGTGTAAGAACTAAGAGGAAATGCAAAAAAAAACAAAACAAGAAGAAATGAAAAATGACATCAGTGCAATAAAGAACTCAAAAGAAAGCACCAACAGTAGACTAGAAGTGGAGGACCATATCAGTGGGATAGAAGATAAGATAGGAAAAATACCCAAGCAGAGCAGCATCTAGAAAAAAAAAAAAACTTAAGAAACAAGAGGACAATCTAAGGAAACTTTGAGAAAAGATTAAACAAAACAACATCTGCATAATAGGGATGCCAGAAGGAGAGGAAACTGAGCAAGGAATAGAAAACCTGTTTGAAGAAATACTGATAGAACACTTCCCTGATATAGGAAAGAAAAAAACTCACACAAGTCCAAGAAGCTAACAGAATCCCAAACAAAATAAACTCCAAAAGACCAATGACAAGGCACATTATAATTAAGCTGGCAACACCAGTGACAAAATAAGAATCTTAAAAGTGGCCAGAGAGAGAAAGAAAGTTACCTACAAAGGATCCCCTGTTAGATTAGTGACTGATTTCTCAACAGAAACATATGGGACCAGAAGGGAATTGAATGAAATATACAAAGTCATGCAAAAGAAGGGTCTGAATCCAAAAATACTGTACCCAGCAAGGCTATCAATTAAAATTGAGGATGAAATCAGGACCATCACAGGCAAAAAAAAGACTAAGGGAGCTTATCACCACCAAACCAGCAATGCAAGAAATGCTAAAGGGTCTGCTGTAAAAAGAAGAAATAAGAAGCAAAGAAGGGACACATAAAAAATAAAAATGGTGACAAACAAGTACATATCAATAATAAATTTAAATGTAAATGGATTAAATGCCCCAATCAAAAGACATAGGGTAGTTGAGTGGATAAGAAAACATGATCCATATATCTGCTGTCTACAGGAAACTCACCTCAGAAAAAAAGGACTCACATAGACTGATGGTGAATGGAAATAAATAAATAAATAAGCTGTGGTAGCAATACTTATATCTGACAAATTATATCTCAAAGTGAAGGACATAACCAGAGATAAGGAAGGGCACTTCATAGTACCAAAGGGAGCAATCCAACAAGAATAACTCTGGTAAACATATATGCACACAATACAGGAACACTCAAATACATAAAAAAACTTTTGAAGAATATCAAGGGAGAGGGGAACTTTAATGCCCCACTAACACCATGGAAAAATCCTATAAACATAAAATCAGCAAAGAAATATCAATTCTAAATGACACTCTAGATCAGATGGAATTAATTAACATCTTCAGAACATTTCACCCAAAAGCCACAGAATATACATTCTTCTCAAGTGCACACTGGTCATTTTCAAAGGTAGACCATATGTTGGAACACAGTCAAAGTCTCTTCAAATTCAAGAAGATAGAAATCATATCAAGCATCTTCTCAGATTGCAATAGCATAAAACTAGAATTCAACTACAATAAAAATAATAAACAAAATAAAACACCTAAAGGCTAAATAGGATGCTATTAAACAATGACTGGGTTACCAGAGGGATCAAAGAAGAAATAAAAAACATCATAGCAACAAATGACAATGAAAACACAACAATCCAAAATTTATGGGACACAGTGAAAGCAGTCTTGAGAGGGAAGTTCATCGCTCTACAGGCCTACCTCAAAAAATAAGAAATAGCCAAAACTGGTTTGGCTTGGTGGGTAGAGCGTTGGCCTGCAGACTGAAAGGTCCCAGTTTGATTCCAGTCAAGGGCATGTATCTTGGTTGTGGGCACATCCCCAGTGGGGGTTGGGGGTTGTAGGAGACAGCTGATGGATGTCTCTCTCTCATCAATGTTTCTAACTCTTTGTCCCTCTCCCTTCCTTTTGGTAAAATATATATATGAAACAATGATAATAAGTTATCTGACCCTACAATTCAAAAGTTAGAAAGAGAGCAACAAGAAAATCCCAGTGTAAGCAGAAGGAAGGAAATAATGAAGATCAGAACAGAGGTAAATGATATAGAGACCAAAAGAAAAAATACAAAAGATCAACAAAACCAAGAGGTGGTTTTTGAAAGGATAAACAAGATTGATGAACCTTTAGCCAGGCTCACCAAGAAGCAAAGATAGAGGACTCAAATAAACAAAATCAGAATTGAAAGAGGTGAAGTAACAAGTGATCCCACAGAAATACAAAAGATTATGAAAAAATATTATGAACAACTCTATTCCAACAAAATGGACAAGATGGATGGAATTGATATGTTCCTAGGAAATTACAAGCTCTCAAAACTCAACCAAGAAGAATAAAAAAAACCAAATAGGCCAATAACTACTGAAGAAATTGAAACAGCAATCAAAAATCATCCAGCAAACAAAAGCCCTGGTCCAAACAACTTTACAGGGGAGTTCAACCAAGCATTCAAATAAAAACTAAAATCTATCCTCCTCAGTCTATTCCAAAAAATTCAAGAGGAAGGCACACTTTCAAGCTCTTTCTATGAAGCCAGAATGATCTTAATCCCAAAACCAGATGAAGACACCGCAAAAAAAGAGAACTACAAGCCAATATATTAGATGAGCATAGATGTTAAAATCCCCAACAAATTTCTAGCAATTCGGATTCAGCAATACATTTGAAAGATCATACACCATGACCAAGTGGGATTTATTCTGGGGATGCAAGGATGGTACACTATCCTAAAATCAATAAATGTGATACATTACATAAACAAACTGAGAGACAAAAATCACATAGTCATATCAATTGATGCAGAAAAAGTATATGACAAAATCCAACACTCTTTCTTGATAAAAACTCTCAGGAAAATGAGAATATATGGATCATACTTCAACATAATAAAAGCTCCATATGACAAACCTATAGCTATATCATACTCAATGGGCAAAAACTAAAACCATTTCCCCTAAGAACAGGAACAAGACAAGGATGCCCACTTTCACCACTCCTGTTTGACATAGTACTAGAAGTACTAGTCATAGCAATCTGTTCTTATTTGCAGATGACGTGATACTATACATAGAAAACCCCAAAGACTCCATCAAAAAACTACTAGATTTAATAAATGATTTTGGCAATGTAGAAGGATACAAAATTAACACCCAGAAATCTATGGCCTTTTTATACACCCATAATGAACTCACAGAAAGAGAAATGAAAAAAAATCCCATTTACCATTGCATGAGAAAAATTAAGATACCTAGGAATAAACTTAACTAAGGATGTAAAACATCTGTACTCAGAACACTACAGGACATTTTAAAAAGTGATAGAGGAAGACATAAACAAATGGAAGAACATACCATGTCCATACTTCCCAAAGCAATCTATAGATTCAATGCAATACATATTAAAATATCAATGGCATACTTCAAAGATCTAGAACAAACTATACAAAAATTCATCTGGAATAAAAAAAAAAGACCTCTAAAGCCACAACTATCCTGAGATAGAAGAACACAGAGGATCACAATACCACGCATCAAGCTATATTACAAACCCACAGTTCTCAAAACTGCCTAGTACAGAATAGAGAACCCAGAAATTGACCCAAGCCATTTTACTCAATTAATATTTGACAAAGGAAGCAAGAGCATACAATGGAGTCAAAACAGTCTCTTTAGTAAATGGTGCTGGGAAATTTGTTCAGATACATGCAAAAAAAAAATGAAACTAGATCAACAACTTACACCATATGCAAAACCAAACTCAAAATGGCTAAAGGATTTGAATGTAAGATGGGAAATCATAAAAATCCTACAAGGCTCCATAGGCAGCAAAATTGCAGACATGTCGTAGCAATATCTTTACAGACACAGATCCTAGAGCAAGAGAAACCATGAAGAAAAGAAACAAATGGGACTACGTACATCAAAATAAAAATCTTCTACACGGCAAAAGAAACCATCAACAAAACAACAAGAAAGCCCTTTGCATGGGAGAACATATTTGGCAATGTTATCACCAATTAGGGTTTAATCTCCAACATTTACAGGGAACTCAGACAACTTAAAAAAAGGAAGATAAACAACCCAATCAAAAAATAGGCATAGGATTCAAATAGACACTTTTCAAAAGAGAACATTCAAAAAGCCAAGAGACATATGAAAACATGCTCAAAGTCATTAATCATCTGAGAGATGCAAATCAAAACAACAATGAGGTACCACTTCACACCTGTCAGAATGGCTATCATTAACAAATCAACAAATGACAAGTGCTGGAGAGGATGCGGAGAAAAAGGAATCCTTCTTCACTGCTAGTGGGAATGCAGACTAGTGCAGCCATTGTGGAAAACAATGGCATTTCCTCAAAGATTTAAAAATGAAACTGCCATTTGATCCAGTAATACCACTTCCAGGAATATATCCTAAGAAAATAGAAACACCAATCACAAAGGATATATGCACCCCTATGTTCATAGCAGCACAATTCACCATAGCTAAGATTTGGAAACAGCCTAAATGCCCATCAGCAAATTAGTGGATTAGAAAACTATAGTACATCTACACAATGGAATACTACACTTCTATTAAAAAAGAAGGAATTCTTACCATTTTCAGCAGCATGGATGGAACTGGAGAGCATTATGCTAAGTGAAATAAGTCAGTCAGTGAAAGAAAAATACATAATCCCACTCATTTATGGATAATAAAGAACATTATAATCTGATGAACAAATAGGTAGATACAGAGGCAGAGAAGCATCAAACTGTCAAAGGGGTGGGGAAGATAAGAGATCAACCAAAGGACTTGTATGCATGCATATAAGCATGCATATAAACATAACCAATGGACGCAAGACACTGGTGGGAGGGGGAAGGGTATGTGCAGGGGTGTAGGAGAGGTCAGGGGAAGGTCAATGGGGAGAAAAAGGGAGACATATGTACTACTATTTGTAATACTTTAAACAATAAAAAAAAACATACAAAATGTATTAAACTATATTTTTTAAAAAGAGTGAATTGTTTGTATATTTATGAAAAATAATTTTCTCATATGAGAGAAGCCAACCAGTCCCAAGATCTGCAGGCAGGAGAACCAGTGATGTAAGTTCCAATTCAAAGGTCAGTAGATTTGAAACCTAGGTAGACCAGTTGTAATAGTTTGAGTCTTAAGACAAGGGAAAAAACAACGTCCCATTTCAAAAGCCATGAGGCAGGAGAATTTTCTCTTACAGGAGAGTCAGCCTTCAACTGATTGGGGCCCACACACATTAGGAAGGACAATCTGTTTGACTTGGTCTACCAATTCAAATGTTAATCTCATTCAGACATACCTAGAACCATATAAGATCAGATATCTGGACACCCCATGGCCCAGACAATTTAACACATGAAATTAACCAACCCAAATGGTGTCCAGGGTATAGACATTTGTGTACAAGTTTTTATGGAGACATATTTCCAGTTCTAAGAATGCAATGACTGAGCTTTACAGTGAGTGCCTCTTTAACTTGCTAAAGAAGCTGTAAAGTGTTTCCCAAAGTGGTTAAGTAATAGATTGGGAAATACCACAAATAAAAGAGTTAGGTAGAGCTGCCTAATTCTTTTCAGATAAAGATGCATAGAAGAGAAATATTTCTTTTCCAATATTTTCCTTTTTATTTATTTATTTTTATTTTTTTATTTTAATTTATTTGTGTGTGTTTTTTCCCCTATTGCCCTCCTGACCCTCCCTACCCCCCAGTACATGCCCTCACACATCTCTTTCCACCCCTCCCCCCTCAATGCCCTGTATCCACTGGCTATGCCTACACACATGCATACCGGTCCTTCAGTTGATCTCCTACAGGCCTGCTTCCCCCCAACCTCCCCTGCCTTCCCACTGTAGCACGACAGTCTGTTCATTGCTTCTTTGCTTCTGAATCTGCTTCCCCCTCACCTCCCAATTTTTGTCTTTAAAAACATCTTGCCCCTGTAGGCTGGAAATAAACCCACAAGAGAAAAAAAAATGAGTCCCAATTTCAATGTCCAATAGCTTTGAGTCCCAGTTTCAATGTCAAACAGTTCCTTGTGTGTACACATCAGCAATGGTATCTGGATGGTGGGACAAATGGTGGCAATGCAGGTCCGACCCTCTCTGGTTTGGTCCTAGGCATCCTGTAGCGATGCACAGCTGCTGACTGCTAGCATGGCAAGGCATTGTCTGCGTCTTCCATTTCTAGACTGTTTCTCTTCTTGCCGTCGTGTTTGGCTCAGACCTGTTAGTTCCTCTCTGTTGCAGGAGTCCACTTGGTCTTGCAGTTATTTTCTGAAAGTATATAAACATATTCTCGACCAAAAGTTAATAAAGGAATCTTTTCTTTAAAATTGACTTAGGGTCCTTTTTATTTTTGCTTACCCACTTTTCCTTTGGCTTATTTTGACACTATGTGTGTTTTTCATGGGTGTCTTGCTGTTAGTATTACAAATGAAAATTAATTTTCTAAAGTGAAAATTTTCTAGATGTAATTTACTTACCAGATATTTTTCCTTACTCCCACCCTTTCTTTTTTTTTTTTTTTGATTAATGGAGAATTTGGTAAAAAATTTTAATGCAATCTTGGTAACTTTAAATTTTAAGTTTTTGCACACAAATATGCCTCTTATGTTCATTGCATGTTAAGCAATTTTGCCATGCGATGAGCTATCAGTAGAAATTTTAATTAATACTTTAGAAACAGCTTTTTGTCCAGTACACTTAAATTTTCTTGGATGTTCACTTATTTCAATTTGACAATTTAAATTAATCTGAAAGATTGATAACTCTTTTACATCAAATTTAATATTCTACCAACTATCTCAGATTACCCTGTATATATCAGTGGAAAGGCTTATTTGCATTCTTGAGTAAGCACTGCGCATTCCTAGTGCTAGGCTGAATTTAGATATAGGACAGCTGCTCTTGGCATGTTTCTATCTGTTACCTGGGTCCCGATCTGTGCTGAGTGTGGGAAGCAAAGTAGTCATGGGGCAGGAGACCTCCCTCAGAAGGAGTGAGGGTTCAGACCCCTGCAAGGTGAAGGGGGAGGTGAGGGTCTGTGTCCTACCTCTGTTGACCCCAAGTTCTCTCCTGATGGCCCTTCTGCGACTGTGCCTGTCTTAGGTCTTTCCTTCCCTGAGGAATCTTACCCATCTCTGGCTAACCAGTCATCCTCCAGGGCCAAGCATTGTGATATGAGGTTCAGTTCTGTCTCCATGGTAGCCTATGCCCCCGTGGCCTCCACGCCCAGCACCTGCCTTGGGGATCCCCTCACCTGCTGACAGTGGCCCCGGCACTGATCACTTATCTCAGGGAATTCAGCTTCCTTCTCCAGGGAGGGCCCAGCTCACACCATTTGGCGAGAAACAGATCCATTATACCAGCCACCTCGTGGCTTCAACCTCAGAGTGAATAGAGAGCTCAGGCTACAGCTGAGGGCCATTGGGTTGTGAGAAGAGGGTCCCTCTTGGCAAAAGAGGAAAGAGGGCCAGTATAGAATGCTCGAATGCTTTCCCAGTGCCTTAATTCCTTCTGAAAGAGATTAAACCCTTTCATGTCCTTTTTTAAAATTGCTGCTAAACATTCAAAGAATTGGTTTGTAAGTTTGTTTGGGATAGTTGTACAATATGCTGTTATGAAATATCAAAAATTAAAATGTCATTTAATGACATTGTAGAATAATATCATGTAAGGATATTCTGTGCTCTAGGCCATAGCAATTCAATTTCAAATGGGCTGTCAATTTCTTTTTGTAAATTTATATAAACTTTTTCATGGAGGCAAAAACACAGATTACTTACCTTAGCTCAAGAGGCCAAATATATTGAGTTTCAATTACAATCCTTACGATATTTAAAGGAAACTTCTCTTTATTTCCTCCCAAAATGATTTTCATGTTACAAAGTTGCATTTAAAAATCTTTGTCTCCAGGAGAATCCCAGATGGCGGCATAGGTAAACACCTACACTGCTGCCTCACACAATAATTTCAAAATTACAACTAAAAGACAGAATGGACATCATCCAGAACCACAGGAAGGCTGGCTGAGTGGAAATTCTACAACTAGAAGGAAAGAGAGGGGCTCACAGAGACCCAGAGGAGCTACAAAAACCTGAGGTATGCAGATGCGCGAGTGGAGAGAGCCGATGCCTGAGAACCTGGCTGGCTTTCTCTGGCAGGAGGGAGATGGAGACTCTCAAAGGCATTGAACCCCTTAGCCTACAACACTAAACCCCAAGTCCAGCCAAAACTCATACGGGGGGAGTGTGGACTATGAAAAGGGAGAAGTGCATGGAAATTTAGGGGAGTCTCAAAAGATCAGAAGTCTGGTGGCGCACACAGCACTGCTGATTGTGCCACTGGCTTTCACGAGTGGGTGGGAGACAAACCCTCTCAACTGAGTCACTTCTAACTCCACTAAACCCCAGTTTCAGACAAAACCCTGGTGACCCAGACTCATATGGTCCTGGAGCACAGGGGAGCCAGAGGGGCAGCAGTCTAGAGGCACTCCGAGAGAGCACGCACACAAGCACAGGGACCACTCCAGTGATTACCCAGTCACATGAGACTCCAGGGCCATGAAAGGTGGGGCCGATGGGAAGGCAAAGTAGTCCATTAAGCTCTGATACTCAACCCATCCCAAGCTCAACAGAGAGGCTTTTGCAGTTTTGCAAGTCGGGTATCATAAGGCTGAATCCAACACAGAAGTTCTCCAGGCATAGTGAAAATGCCAAGACAAGGGAAGGGTTCACAAACAAAAGAAATGGAGGAAAACAAATGACTGGATATAGAGTTCATAACCACGCTTATAAAGTTTTTCAATAATATTCTAGAAAAGTTGGATAAGTTTAGCGAGACCCAAGAGGAGATGAAAAAGAACCAACTAGATTTAAACATACACTGACTGAAATAAAAAATATTATACATAGTCCTAACAGCAGACTAGAGAAAGGCAAGAATCAAGTAAAAAATTTGAAATATAAAGAAGCAGAAAACACTGAACTGGAAAAGCAAGAAGAGAAAAGAATTCAAAAATTCGAAGATAATGTAAGGAGCCTCTGGGACAGCTTCAAGCATACCAACATCAGAATTGTGGGGGTGCCAGAGGAAGAGAGAGAGCAAGATACTGAAAACCTATTTAAAGAAATAATGACTGAAAACTTCCCACATCTGGTAAAAGAAATAGACTTACAAGTCCAGGAAGCACACAGAATCCCATCTAAAGGGAATCCAAAGAGGACCACACCAAGACACATCATCATTAATATACCAAGAGAAAAAGATAAAGAGAGAATATTAAAAGCAGCAAGAGAAAAACAGTTCATTACCTACAAGGGAGCACCCATACGACTGTCAGCTGATTTCTCACAAAAATGATGCAGGCCAGATGGGAGTGGCAAGAAATATTCAACTTGATGAATAGCAAGAACCTTCAACCAAGAATAATCTATCCAGCAAAGCTATCATTCAGAATTGAAGGGCAGATAAAGAGCTTCACAGATAAGAAAAAGCTAAAGGAGTTCATCAACTCCAAACCAGTATTATATGAAATGCTGAAAGTTACTCTTTTAGAAGAGGAAGAAGAAAAAGGTAAAACACAAAAAATTATGAACAACAAATACATATCTATCAACAAGTGAATCTAAAAATTAAGTGAATTAAAAATGTGGTCAACAGAATAAACTGGTGAATATAATAGTCAGGAGCACAGAAAGGGAGTGGACTGATAATTCTCAGGAGGAAAGGGGTGAGGGGTGTGCAGGGAGAGACTGGGCAAAAATCATACACCTATGGATGAAGTAATTGGAAGAGAGGTAAGGGTAGAGGGAAGGTTGGGAGCTGGGTGGAGGGGAGCTATGGAGGGGAAAAAAGAGAAACAAATGTAATAATCTGAATAATAAAGATTTAATTTTTAAAAAATCTTTGTCTCTGAAACAATATCTCTTAAGGTTATGATGACCACTGTATGGATTAGATTTAATGTTTTATTATTATAATAATTTTTTAAATAATTTAATTAAAAATTTAATTACTTTTTTTACTTGTGTCCTTATTCTCCCCTTACCTCCCCCACCCCCCACAGTTCCTTCTCATGCTCCACTCTCCCCGTTGTCTGTGCCCAATGATTATGCTTATATGCATGTACGAAAGTCCTTCTGTTGATCTCTCCCCCTTATTCCCACCAACCCCCATCTTCTGTGAGGTTTGATGTTTTGATCGACGTTTCTCATTCTCTGGATCTGATCTGTATTATCAGTCTATGTCATTCATTATATTCCCCAGATGAGTGAGGTCATGTGATATTTATCTTTCTCTGCCTGGCTTATTTCACTAAACATAATGCTTTCCATCTCCATCTATGTTGTTGCAAATGGCAGGAGCTCTTTCTTTTTTACCGTAGCATAGTGTTCCATTGTGTAGATGTACCACAGTTTTTTAATCCAATCATCTGCTGATGGGTACTTAGTCTGTTTCCAAATCTTAGCTATGGTGAATAGTGCTGCTATGAACATAGTGGTGCATATATCCTTTGTGATTGGAGTTTCTACTTTTTTGAAGATATATCCCTAGAAGTGGGAACACTGGGTCAAATGGGAGTTCCATTTTTAATTTTTGAGGAAACTCCATACTGTTCTCCACAGTGGCTGCACCAGTCTGCATTCCCACCAGCAGTGCACAAGGGTTCCTTTTTCTCCACATCCTTGCCAATACTTGTCATTTGTTGATTTGTTGATGATAGCCATTCTGACAGGTGTGAGATGGTATGCATTGTTGCTTTGATTAGCATCTCTCTGATGATTAGTGACTTTGAGCATCTTTTCATATGTCTCTTGGCCTTCCTTCTGTTTTCTTTCAAGAAGTGCCCATTTAGATCAGTTGTCCATTTTTTTATTGGGTTGTTTATCTTCTTTTTGTGAAATTGTATGAGTTCTCTGCAATGTTGGAGATTAAACCCTTATCGTTGATATCATTGGCAAATATGTTCTCCCATCCAGCGGGCTTTCTTGTTGTTTTGTTGATGGTTTCCTTTGCTGTGCAAAAGCTTTTTATTTTTAAGTAGTCCCATTTGTTTATTTTTTCCTTAGTTTCCATTGTGCGAGGAGTTGTGTCAGTGAAAAAGTTCCTTCTGCATATGTCAGAGATTTTGCTGCCTGTGGATTCCTCTAGTATTTTTATGGTTTCCTGTCTTATGTTTAAGTTATGTATCCATTTATTTTTTTGTATGGTGTAAGTTGGTGGTCTAGTTTCATCTTTTTGCATGTTTCTGTCCAATTTCCCCAACACCATTTGTTGAAGAGACTGTCTTGACTCCATTGTATGTTCATGACTCCTTTGTCAAATATTAATTGGTCACAGTTTTTTGGGTCAATTTCTGGGTTCTCTATCCTATTCCATTGATCTATGTGTCTGTTCTTGCGCCAGTATCAGGCAGTTTTGAGAACAATTGCTTTGTAATTCAGCTTGAAATCTGGCATTGAGATCCCACCTACTTTGTTCTTCTTTCAAAGGATTGCTGCAGCTATTCGGGGTCTTTTTTTATTCCAGATGAATTTTTGGAAAGTTCTTTCTAGTCCTGTGAAGTATGCCTTTGGTATTTTCATGGGGATTGTGTTGAATTTATAAATTGATTTGGGTAGAATGGACATTTATATGATATTGATTCTTCCAATCCATGAACATGCTATGTTCATCCATCTCTTTGTCTTCCTCTGTCTCTTTTATTAGTGTTGTGTAATTTTCTGTGTATAGGTGTTTTACCTCCTTAATTAAGTTTATTTTTAGGTATCTTAATGTTTTTGTTGTGAAGGTAAATGGGATTGCTGTTTTAGTCTCTCTTTCTGTAAGTTCATTATTGGTATATAGAAATGCCATAGTTTTCTTGGTGTTAATTTTGTATCCTGCTAATTGCTGAATTCATTTATCATGTCTAATAATTTTTTGATGGAGTCTTAAGGGTTTTCTATGTATAATATCATGTCGTCTGCAAGTAAGGAGAGATTTACTTTTTCTTTTCCTATTTGGATGCCTTTTATTTCTTTTTCTTGTCTGGTAGCAATGGCTAGTACTTCCAGCATTATGTAAAATAAGAGTGGTGAGAGTGGGCATCCCTGTCTTGTTCCTGTTCTTAGGGGAAATCGTTTTAGTTTTTGCCCATTGAGTATGATGTTGGCTATGGGTTTGTCATATATGGCTTTTATGATGTTGAGGTGTGATCCTTCTTTTCCCATTTTGCTCAGAGTTTTTATCAAGAAAGGGTGTTGGATTTTGTCAAATGATTTTTCTGCATCAATTGATATGACTGTGTGACTTTTATCTCTCAATTTGTTTATGTGGTGTATCATGTTTATTGATTTGCAAATATTGTACCATCCTTGCATCCCTGGAATAAATCCTACAGGTCATGGTGTATGATCTTTCTGACGTACTGCTGGATTTGATTTGCTAGAATTTTGTTGAGGATTTTGGCATCTATGTTCATGAGGGATATTGGTCTGTAATTCTCTTTCATTGTGTTATCTTTATCTGGTTTTGGTATTAGGGTGATGCTGACTTCATAGAAGGAGTTTGGAAGTGTTCCTTCTTGAATTTTCTGGAATAGTCTAAGAAGGATGGGTTTTAGTTCTTCTATGAATGTTTGGTAAAATTCCCCTTTGAAGCTGTCTGGGCTTTTGTTTGCTGGAAACTTTTTGAAGACTGCTTCAATTTTTTTTCATAGTTATCAGCATGTTGAGATTTTTAGAATCTTCCTGTGTGAGTTTTGGAAGGTTGTGTTTTTCTATGAATGTGTCCATTTCCTCTAGGTTGTGAAATATGCTAGAATAGAGTTGTACATAATATTTTTTAACAGTCCTTTATATTTCTGTGGAGTCTGTAGTTATTTTACCTCTCTCATTTCTGATTTTGCTTATTTTGGTCCTCTCTCTTTGCTTCTTGGTGAGGCTGGCTAGAGGTTCATCAATCTTGTTTATTTTTTCGAAGAACCAGCTCTTGGTTTTGTTGATTTTTTTGTTTTTTTTTTTTTGTCTTTATGTCTTTCATTTCTGCTCTGATCTTTATTATTTCCTTCCTTCTGCTCACAGTGAGGTTTTCTTGTTGCTCACTTTTTAGTTCTTTGAGTTGTTGAGTTAGGTGATTTATCACCATTTTTTTTCTTTTTTTTGAAGTAGGCCTGTAAAGCTATAAATTTCCCTCTCAGCATTGCTTTCATTGTGTCCCATAGCATTTGCATTGTTGTGTTTTTATTGTCATTAGTCTCCAGAATATTTTTAATTTCTTCTTTAATCCCATTTATATCCCAATCATTGTTTAGTAACATGCTATTCAACTTCTAAGTGTTTGAATTTTTTGGAATGTTTTTATTGTACTTTATTTCTAATCTTATGCCATTGTGGTCTGAGAAAATGCTTGATATGATTTCAATCTTTTTGAATTTGGGGCGACTTTGCTTGTGACCCAATATGTGGTCTATTTTTGAGACTGTCCTGTGTGCACTTGAGAAGAATGTATATTCAGTGGTTGTGGGATGATATGCTCTGAAGATGTCAATTAGGAGAGAGGAATCCAAGATGGCGCCATAGGTAAACACCTACACTGCTGCCTCGCACAACATTTCAAAACTAGAACTAAAAGACAAAACAGACATCACCCAGAATCACAGGAGAGCTGGCTGAGTGTAAGTTCTACAACTAGAAGGAAAGAGAGGGGTTCACAGAAACCCAGAGGAGCTGCAAAAAGCTTAGGTACAGAGATGCGCGCACTGAGAGAGTGGGTGCCGGAGTACCTGGCTGGCTTTCTCTGGTGGGAGGGAAACGGACACTCCCAACGGCATTGAACCCCTTATCTTACGACACTAAACCCCAAATCCAGCCGAAACTCATACAGGGGGAGTTTGGACTGTGAAAAGGGAGAGGTGCATGGAAATTTAGGGGAGTTGCAAAAGATCAGAGGGCTGGTGGCGTGCACGGCACTGCGCACAGGACAGATTGCTGATTGTGCCGCTGGCTTTCGTGAGTGGGTGGGAGACAAACCCTCTCAACTGTGCCACTTCTGAGTCCACTAAGCCCCTGTTTTGGGCGAAACCCTGGAGACCTAGACTCGTGTGGTCCTGGTGCACAGGGGTACTTCCAGCGCACACGCACAAGGACCGCTCCCGTGATTACTCAGTCATGTGAGGCTCAGGGGCCATGGAGGATGGGGCACACTGGGAAGCAAGGCAGTCCCTTAAGCCCTGAGACTCCACCCATCCCAAGCTCAACAGAGGCTTCTTTGGTTTTGCAACTCTGGTATCATAAGGCTGAATCCAACACAGAAGTTTCCCAGGCATAGTAAAAATGCTGAGACAAGGGAAGAGATCACAAACAAAAGAAATGGAGGAAAATAAATGACTGGATATAGAGTTCAAAACCACGCTTATAAGGTTTTTCAAGAAAATGCTAGAAAAGATGGATAAATTTATCAAGTCCCAAGAGGAGATGCAAAAGGACCAACTAGTGATGCTAGAGAAGATGGATAAATTTAGCGAGTCCCAAGAGGAGATGAAAAAGGACCAACTAGAGACACTGACTTAAATAAAAAATATTATACAGAGACCTAACAGCAGACTAGAGGAACGCAAGAATCAAGTCAAAAATTTGAAATATAAAGAAGCAGAAAACACTCAACTGGAAAAGCAAGAAGAGAAAAGAATCCAAAAATTCGAAGATAATGTAAGGAGCCTCTGGGACAGCTTCAAGCATACCAACATCAGAATTGTGGGGGTGCCAGAAGAAGAGAGAGAGCAAGATACTGAAAACCTATTTAAAGAAATTATGACTGAAAACTTTCCACATCTGGTAAAAGAAATAGACAAACAAGTCCAGGAAGCACATAGAATCCCATCTAAAAGGAATCCAAAGAGGACCACACCAAGACACATCATCATTAAAATACCAAGAGCAAAAGATAAAGAGAGAATATTAAAAGCAGCAAGAGAAAAACAGTTCATTACCTACAAGGGAGCACCCATACGACTGTCAGCTGATTTCTCACAAAAACAATGCAGGCCAGATGGGAATGGCAAGAAATATTCAACATGATGAATAGCAAGAACCTACAACCAAGAATAATCTATCCAGCAAAGCTATCATTCAGAATTGAAGGGCAGATAAAGAGCTTCACAGAGAAGAAAAAGCTAAAGGAGTTCATCAACTCCAAACCAGAATTATATGAAATGCTGAAAAGTACTCTTTTAGGAGAGGAAGAAGAAAAAGGTAAAAAGACAAAAAATTATGAACAAATACGTATCTATCAACAAGTGAATCTAAAAATTAAGTGAATTAAAAATGTGGTCAACAGAATAAACTGGTGAATATAATAGAGTCAGGAGCACAGAAAGGGAGTGGACTGATAATTCTCAGGAGGAAAGGGGTGAGGGGTGTGCAGGGAGAGACTGGACAAAAATCATACACCTATGGATGAAGTAATTGGGAGGGAGGTAAGGGCAGGGGAAAGGTTGGGAGCTGGGAGGAGGTGTGCTATGGAGGGGAAAAAAGAGATACAAATGTAATAATCTGAATAATAAAGATTTAACTAAAAATAAAGATGTCAATTAGGTACATCTGATCTAGTGAATTATTTAGAATTGCTGTTTCTTCGCTGATTTTTTGTCTAGAGGATTCGTCCAGAGATGTCAATGGTGTATTAAAATCCCCTACTATGATTGTATTGTTGTTGATCTCTCCCTTGATATCTTCCAGGGTTTTTTTATGTATTTAGGGGCTCCTGTATTAGGTGCATATATGTTTACCAGAGTTATATATTCTTGATGAATTGCTCCTTTAGTATTATGTAGTGGCCTTCCTTATCTCTTGTTATAGCCTTTACTTTGAGGTCTATTTTATCAGATATAAGTATCACTACCCCACCTTTTTTCTCATTTCTATTTGCCTGAAAAATGTTTTTTCCATCCTTTCATTCTCAGTCTGTGTGAATCCTTTTCTCTGAGGTGGGTCTCTTATAGACAGCAAATGCATGGGTCATGTTTTCTTAATCATTCAGCTACCTTATGTCTTTTGATTTAACCCCTTTACGTTTAATGATATTGTTGACAAGTTCATCTTTGTTGTCATATTTTTCCTTAGTGTTTGTGTTTTTTTCTTGCCTTTCTCTTTCTTGCTTTTATAGCAGTTCCTTTAGTGTATCTTGCATTGTTGGTTTGGTAGTGATACACTCTCTTTGCCCTTTCTTGTCTGTGAAGCTCCTGATTTTACCTTCAATTTTGAATGATAGCCTTGCTGGGTATAGTATTCTTGGATTCAGACCCTTGTTTTGCATCACTTTATATATTCCATTCCATTCCCTTCTGGCCTGGTGTGTTTCTGTTGAGAAATCAGTTGATATTCTAATAGGAAATCCCTTGTAGGTAACTTTCTGTCTCTCTCTGGCAGCCTTTAAGGTTCTTACTTTGTTGTTAGTGTTCACCAATTTAATTATGATGTCTTGGTGTTGGTCTTTTGGGGTTCAGCTTTTTTGGGACGCTGTGTACTTCTTGGACTTGCATTTTTTTTTCTTGCCAATATCAGAGAAATTTTCTGTCATTATTTCTTCAAATAGGTTTTCTATTCCTTGCTTCTCTTCCATTCCTTCTGGTATCCCAATTAAGCGAATATTATTTCGTTTTGTGTTGTCCAAAGCTCCCTTAGGCTCTCTTCTTGTTTTTTAAGTATTTTTCCAGTTGCTGCTATTTGTGTGTTTTTTCCTATCGTGTTTTCTAATTTGCTGATGCAGTCCTCAGCCTCTTCTAGTCTACTGTTTAGGCCTTCCATTGTGTTCCTTATTGCAGCTATGTCATTCTTTATCTCCTCTTGGTTTCGTTTCCTATTGGTGACATTCTCATTCAGCTCCTTGTAGTTCTCATTGAGTTGGTTTGGTAGTGATACACTCTCTTTGCCCTTTCTTGTCATTGCTTTGTGTGTATTTGTCTTCCATCCATTTAAACATCCTTAAAACAATTACTCTGAATTCTTTCTCTGAAAGACTGCCGGCTTCAATTTCATCTAACTCCCTTTCTGGTGATTCCTCTTTATATTTCTTTTGGGGATTGCTTTTATGTCTTCCCATGTTTTCTGCAATGTTTTAATTGTAGATCCAATTGCTTTTCTACCCAAGTTTTTTTGGAGGAGGATGGTGCTATTGGTGTATTCTCTCAGTTCTCCTGTGTTTGTTAATTTACTTGAGCTATTTGGGTTCTCTTGATGTAGATCTGTGAGCTTGAGCAGCACAACTGTGGTGTCTAGAAGTCGGCAGCCGTGGAAAGGAGTGTCCCTATTTTTGCTGTTTTGCACCCTTTATTGAGATAACACGTGCTCAGTGGGGGGATACAAAGTGGCACCAAGGACCCGCCTATCAGGGTGATGTTTTTAAGGGGGCCTACACCCTGTAGAGGCATTACTGTGGTGCCCAGAGTTACAAAATCACTCCCAGTGGCTCCCATGCACTGCTTAGGGAATGGACCACCAGAAATGTGCTGCTGAAAACCCGTGTTGGGTGGCGGCCACTAGGGTGCACTGCAAACGTAGTGACCAGGGAGCTCCACAAACCAGATAGGAGGGCACGCCATAGACAGGGTGACCAGAATGCACAAACACAGGTGCCGGAAAACAAACATTGTCTCACTAATAGAAAGATGTGGACAGGAGACCAGAAGGCTGGTCAACCTTAATTGCTCTGATAGGTCAGAGCTAATCACTCACTGTTTAGTTGAAACATTGTTAGCTGAAGCAGCCTCTACCTGTTTGTTTCATGTAAACTTCTGTTCTTGTAATTTCCTGCCTAAAGGTCATGGGTATATCCCATAGTCTTAATAAAAGGGAGAAAAAGGCCAGAGCAAGAGATAGTCCTTTCCACTAGAGGAAGGCTCCCGCCTGGCCCCTAATATCTCCAAATTAATGCTTTTCTAGTTTCTCTTTTCATTTGCATGCAGCCTCCTCCAGACCCCGAACCCTGAATGGGAACCCTGAACCACGCGGGACTTGGAAAGGGGCTCCCACATCTGGTGCCTGAACATAGGACGTGGAAAGGGTTTCCTGCCCACATCTGGAATCTGACCATGGGACATCTGGAGGAGAAGGTATTTTTCGCCTAAGATCAAAGGAAGGAAAATTCACCAAGGAAAATGGTGAGGGAAAATTCACTTAGGAAAAGGTGAGGAAAATTCAACGCACGCAAAGCCCGTGGACTAACTGCAGAGTCACGATCTGTAAGTAGGGTGGGAACGTCTTTTGCAGCCAGGCTAATGAGGAAGAATTCAGTTTAAATATAAAGTAAACTTTATTATAGACTTTTAGTTTGCATGCTTAAATAATGTGGTTTCTTGTTCAAATTAAAATCTTAGTTTGTATTTGGAATCTAAAATCTGTAATAAGTGAAACTCCACTGCTGAAACAGCCTCTGTTGTGGGAAATTTCAAAGGTGACAGGAGAGGGCAAGGCTATCTGCTCTCCTGCAATGAGATTACTTAAAGTTTCATTTAAAAATTATAGAAGAACTCGCAAGGAAATGCAAATCTTGGCCAAATTAGGTGCCAGTTATTACTTCGGAAAGTGAAAAAGAAAGAAAAAAATTAAGATTTGTCTTTATCTTTTAAGCATGAAAAGAAAGTCAGCCAGATCTGTTACTGATGCTTTCCCCCGAAGTAAGCAGGATGTGGGGGAAGGGAGAGACACATGGTGATCCAATATGAAAGCCCACTCTCCCAGAATGCTAAATTTAAAGTCTCCTTTCTTGCCATGAAGAAGTCTTAAAAATTTAGAGATGTGTCTGAAATTCCTGTGGTCGTGAGGCGGGAAGCCCGGCTTACAAAACAAACAAAAAATATGCACAACTGTCCACCTTTTTGGACATATTAGACAGGGTTTTAAGCTGGAATCTCTCCGCAAAAGCTTCAGAAAAAGAAAAACCCAGAACTAGTCTTTATCTCTTAAGAAAGGTGGCATAAAGGAACCTAAAGGAGAAGATTCTATGTTATTAATCTAGGAACTGCTCAATATTTGACTTGCCAGCTTTAAAAGTTCAAGATTCATATTAAATTGGGAGAATATAAAATAAAATTTCTCTAATAATTAAGAATTCAAAATACGTTGTTTATTGGTCTAATTAAACATTTACTAAATTTACTTTGCTTTTTAAATGAAGACACCTACTTTAATTACTTAAATCAAGGTTTTTAGCTAAATGAAAAGCCAGTGTCTTTGTAAGCAATTTGATTAAGTATTCTAACTAAGACCTTGTCTATATAAAAAGAAATATTCCAGTTTGAAATAGAATTGCCATGAGTATCCTTACATGATATTATTCTACAATGTCATTATAATTTTTGAAATTTTACAACAGTATATCGTACAAACATCCCAAACAAACTTACAATCTAATTCTTTGAATGTTTGGCAGCAATTCTAAAAAAGATCATGAAAGGAATTAAGGCAGTGAGAAGGCACTTGAGCATTCTATATTGGCGTTTTTTGCTCTTTTTGCCAAGAGGGACCCTCTCACAGCTGTTGCCTGAGCTTTCTGTTCATGCTGAGGTTGAAGCCTCGTGGTGGCTGCTACCATGGATCTGTCTCTTGCCCAATGGTGTGAGCTAGACCCTCCCTGGAGAAGAAACCTGGGTTCCCCAAGATATATGATCAGTGCCAGGACCCCGCTAGCAGGTGAGGGAATCCCAAGACAGGTACTAGGCGTGGAGGCCACGGGAGCCTAGGCTACCAAGGAGATGGAACTGAACCTCACATCACCCTGCTTGGCCTCGGAGGATGGCTTATTAGCCAGAGACAAGTAAGATTCCTCAGGAAAGGAACAACCTAAGACAGGCACAGTCGCAGAGGGTCCATCAGAAGAGAACTTGGGAATCAACAGAGGTGAGGCACAGACCCTCACCCTCCCACCCACCCCCAACATTGCAGGGGCTTGAACCTTCACCCGTTCTGAAGGAGGTCTCCTGCCCCATGGCTGCTTCGCTTCCCACACCCAGCACAGATCGGGACCCAGGTGACAGACAAAGATTTGGTGCAGCTCAGATTGGGACCCAGCAACAGACAGACTTGGCTGACAGCTGCCCTATATTCTAAATCCAGCCTAACACCAGGAATGCTCAGGGCCTACTCAAGAATACAAATAATCCTTTCCACTAATATTTACAGGGTAAAACTAAGATTGTTGTTAGAATATTAAATTTGACAATAAAATAGTAGTCAAGTTTTCAAATTAATTTAAATAAGCTAATTGAAATAAGTAAATATTCAAGAAAATTTCATTGTACTGGAAAAAAGTTGTTTCTAAAGTATTAACTAAAATTTCTATTGGTAGTTCATCGCATGGTAAAATTGCTTAACATGCAATAAACCTAAAGCAGTCATATTTTTGTGCAAAAAAAAAATTTTAAAGTCATCAAGACTGCATTATAAAAATTTTCTTAAGAGCCTCCTAATAATTAAATTAAAAAGGGGGGGATAGTACAGTAATATTATGTAAAGAAAAGTATCCTGTAAGCAAATTACATCTAGAAAAACATAAATTTTTTTTTACTTAACAGCAAGACACCATGAAAAACATATATAGTATCAAAATAAGCCAAAGGAAAATCATTTGGGCAAAAAATAAAAAGGATCCCAAGTCAAATTTATAGAAAAAATTCCTTTACTAACTTTTGGTCGAGAATATATTTGTATATTTTCAGAAAAAACAACTCCAAGACCATGTGAATTCCTACAACAGAGAATGCTCCAGCTATGAAGACAAGAGGAGAAGCGGTCCAGAGATGGAAGATGCTGATGACGCCTTGCCATACTAGCAGTCAGCAACTATGCATCGATGCAGGTTGCCCAGGACCAAACCAGAGAGGGTCAGACCTGCATTGCCACCATTTGTCCACCATCCAGAACTGAAACATCATTGGTAACATGTACACTCAAAAAACTGTTGGACATTGAAACTGGGACTCAAAAGACAGTTGGCCCAGAAAGAAACTTACTACAGACTGATTCATTTGCTGCTCAGCATACACATTGTTGCTTGTCTCATTTTTTGTTCCTCTATGTTTATTTCTAGTCTGCAGATGCAAGATTATTTAGAGGAAAGAAAATAGGGGAGATGTCGGAAACCATACATTGTCTCACTAATAAAAAGATGGGGACAGGAGACCAGAAGGCTGGTCAACCTTAATTGCTCTGATAGGTCAGAGCTAATCACTCACTGTTTAGTTGAAATATTGTTAGCTGAAGCAGCCTCTATCTGTTCGTTCCTTTAAATTTCTGTTCTTGTAATTTCCTGCCTAAAGGTCATGGGTGTATCCCATAGTCTTAATAAAAGGGAGAAAAAGGCCAGAGCAAGAGTTAGTCCTTTCCACTAGAGCAGTGGTTCTCAACCTTCCTAATGCTGCCACCCTTTAAGACAGCTCCTCAAGTGGTGGTGACCCCCAACCATAAAATTATTTCCGTTGCTACTTCATAACTGTAATTTTGTTACTGTTATGAACTGTAATGTAAATATCTGATATGCAGGATGTATTTTCATTGTTACAAATTGAACATAAAGCATAGTGATTAATCACAAAAACAATATGTAATTATATATTGTGAAATATTTATTTCTAATTACAAATAAATGAAATTTTGTCTTGAATCGTGGTGTACCATGGGTAAGAGTCTTAATATGACAACAGTAAACTACATTGCTACACTTTGCTACACCGAGGAGCGGTGTGTTGGTTTCTAAGACCATGGGAAATAGATGTTTTCCAATAGTCTTAGGCGACCCCGGTGAAAGGGTCGTTCGACCCCCAAAGGAGTTGCGACCCACAGGTTGAGTCCCACCTGGCTCCCCAATATGGCCAAATTAATGCTTTTCTAGTTTCTCTTTTCATTTGCATGCGGCCTCCTCCAGACCCCGAACCCTGAACAGGAACCCCGAACCACCACACACAGGGACTAGGCCGCCACAGACAGGGCGACCAGGACACGCAAACACAGGGACTAAGGTGCTCCTCAAACTGGCGCAAAGGCACGATGCAGACTGGGAAACCATGGTGCGCGCAATCTTGGTGACTCGGGAGTTCTGCAAGCCAGGACCAGTGTGTGGCTGCAGCCGTGCTGATGTCACCAGGGAGAGAGAGGTTGCACTCACTACTTTGGAGGCGGAGATCCGAGGGTTCATGGGTCTGCAGCTATAGCAGCAGAACTCTGGCTGGAGTGGCTGTTAGATCTCAGGGCAGCTCCAAGGCCTGTCTGGCTGTGGTGTTGATGAGTTCCTAAAGAAAGGCCGCTTTCTTCTTCAAATGAAGTGGGCTCCACACCCGAGTCCCGAAGTCCAGTGAGTGCCAGCTGCAATGGCAGTCTCTCCTTCTTCAAGAGAGCCTGGACTGGCAGCCCCCACTGCTCCCGCGAGATTCAACTGTCCCTCACTCAATCACATACCCCAAGAAATATTTTTTAATATAGTTCTTTCTATTGATTCCAGAGAGGAAGGGAGAGGGAGAAAGAGAAATAGAAACATCAATGATGAGAGAGAATCATTGATCAGCTGCCTCCTGCATGGTCCACACTGGGAATCTAGCCCACAACCTGGAAATCAAACCATGACTTCCTGGTTCACAAGTCAATGCTCAATCACTGAGCCATGCTGGCTGGACAAAAGAGAAATACTTATATTGAAAATAGAGGAATCATGAAATATACACAAAAATATCTGAGTTTCTTACATGCTGTTTTTATATGATTACTTATGTGATTCTATCTTTTGACCATTAATTCAGTTGAAAAGAAAAGTCCAGAGTTACCTTTCAAGAGTCTGGATGTGCCAGGTATTTATGCCATAGCAATGCTGCCTAACCAATAGTGGTGCACAACAATAAACATTTGCTTCATTTATAAGACTACAGCATCCATCTTATCTGGGATAGACTGTTTGTGTCCATTGGAACTGTGGTTACCTACAGGTTGGCCAGTTGTCCAGGCAGCCTTTTTTTCCTTCTTTTTTTAAATCCTCACCTGAGGATATGTTTTACATTGATTCTAAAGAGAGAGGAGAGCGAGAAACATTGATATGAGAGAGAAACATGGATCGGCTTCCTCATGCACACACCATCTGAGATCAAACCTAGATCTCCAGTGCAGAGGATAATGCTCAACTACTGAGCATACCAACCAGGGCTCCAGGCAGCCTTTTTATCCTGACCAAGTTCACACAGAAATTTAACAAGTTGCTGACATATCATTGGAGGAGACTTGTGCAGCTCTGCTCTATTCCATCTGCTCCATCTCCCAGCAGACTCACGAAGCCCTGCTCTTGAGGCCTTGAGAGGGGAGGAGTAGGAATAGAGACACATCAGCCCTTTTCCAAGTTTCTGCTTGTTTTACATGTGCTAACTTCCCATGACCAAAGCAAGTCACACATGCCACCAAAATCAAAATCAAGGGGTAGGGAACTAGAATCATTTTTTTCTTTATGAGAACTGCAGACTCACATGGTAATGAACACAGCTGCAGGCAAGGGTCATTAATGAAATCAACCTACCACACTGGATATAATACATTTACTATAATATCAAAACATCAAAAGTCTTTCAAGAAAACAAAGTCATCAAGAGGCCAGTTGCTAGGATACAGAAGGAGGGCCTCCTCTCTGTGTGTCTCTGTCAGTGCAGCTGGTTATCCCAAGAACTAGATCAGCAGTTCTAAAAATTTAAGCTGCACTAGAGTTGCTGAAGGTGCTGCTTCTTTTCTTTCAATTTGTTTTGTTCAATATTTTAAGCACTTGGAAGAGTATATGTCATATCTGTCTATCCAATGTAAAGAATAATAAAAGCTGAAAACTCAACTATTCCCTATCTGGATTAAAATATAAATATTACTGCCCTAACCGGTTTGGCTCAGTGGTTAGAGCATCGGCCTGGGGGCTGAGGGTCCTGGGTTTGATTCCCATTCAGGGCACATGCCCAGGTTGTGGGCTCTATCTCCAGTAGGGGGCATGCAGGAATTAGCCAATCAATGATTCTCTCTCATCATTGATGTTTCTATCTCTCTCCTCCTCTCCCTTCCTCTCTGAATTCAATAAAAATATATTAAATAAATAAATAAATAAATATTACTAATGCCTACAAAGCTCCCATTTGCCTCTTTATCATCACAGCACAATTCCTCTACATCAGAGATAGCTTCTATCCTAAAATTTCATGTCAATAATGCTCTTGTGGGTTTTTTATGGTTTATGTATGCATGTATTTCTAAATAGTAAATATTGTTTAGTTTTCTTTTTACAGTTGACCCTTTACCAACACTGGGGTTGCAACCCCCCATCCTGTACAGTCAAAAATCCACATGTAACTTTTTAACCAAAACTTAACTACTAATAGCCTACTGTTGACCAGAATCCTATTGATAACATATACAGCTAATTAACACTTATTTTATAATATAGGCCTGATGCACAAAATTCAAGCATGAGAGTAGGGGTGTCCCTCAGTCCAGCCTGCACCCTCTCCAATATAGGACCCAGAACTGCTGGCTCCCAACCACTCACCTGCCTGCCTTCCTGATTGTTCCTATTTCTGCCTGCCAGCCTGATCACCCTTTAACCACTCCCTTGTCAGCCTGATCAATGCCTTAACTGCTCCCCTGCCAGCCTGATTGCCCCTAACTGTCCTCCCCAGCAGGCCTGGTCACCCCTAACTGCCCTCCCTTGCCAATCTGGTCTCCCCTAACTGCCCTCCCCTGCCAACTCTGGTTTCTCCCCCAATTGTTCTCCCCTGCAGGACTGGTTGCCCCCAACTGCCCTCCCTTGCAGACCTGGTCCCTGCTAACTGCCTTCCCCTGCTGGCCATTCTTGTGGGGGCCATCTTGTGTCCACATGGGGCAGCCTTCTTTGACCATATGGGGGTGGCCATTTTGTGTGTTGGAGTGATGGTTAATTTGCATATTACCTTTTTATTATATAGGATGTTACATGCATAATTTGCTGTATTTTTATAATAAAGTATATAGAGAAAAGAAAATGGTAAGAAAATCATAAAGAAGAGAAATACATTTACAAATGCTGTATGTGTTTATTGAAAAAATTGTATGTATAAGTGGACCCATGAAGTTCAAACACATGTTGTTCAAGAGCTAACTGTATTTTGGACTTATGTATATAGAATCAGTGCATATTCAATCATGCACTGCTTACTGATGGGATATATTCTGAGAAACATGTCAGTAGGCAATCTTGTCATTGTGTGAACATACAGAGGGCACTTAGACAAACCTAGACAGTGTAGCTTACTACACACCTAGGCTATCTGGTCTAGCAATTTCTCCTAGGCTACAACCTGTATAGAACATCACTATATAAAAAAAATACAAGATTAAATCAAGGACAAGATAAAATGCAATAAAGAGACACGGTAAACACAAGATGTTTGAAGCTGCTCCTGGTATAGCACAGGTACTATTTCACAGCAAACTTTTTTTTTAAATATATTTCATTGATTTTTTTTTACAGAGAGGAAGGGAGAAGAATAGAGAGGCAGAAACATTGATGAGAGAGAAACATCAATCAGCTGCCTCCTGCACACCTCCTACTGGGAATGAGCCTACAATCAAGGTACATGCCCTTGACCAGAAATGAATCTTCAGTCCACAGGCCAATGCTCTATCCACTGAGCCAAACTGGTTAGGACAGAAAACTTTTATATATGTAGAAAGAACACACTCTAAAAAAAAAAAGTATAGCATAGTACAGTGGTCGACAACCTCATTAGTCAACAGAGCCAAATATCAACAGTACAACGATTGAAATTTCTTTGGAGAGCCAAATTTTTTAAACTTAAACTTCTTCTAACGCCACTTCTTCAAAATAGACTCGCCCTGTCTGTGGTATTTTGTGGAAGAGCCACACTCAAGGGGCCAAAGAGCCACATGTGGCTCACGAGCAGCAGTTTGCTGACCACTGGTATAGTAAACACATAAACCAGTAACATGTCTTTTTTATTATTATTATACTAGAGGCCCAATGCACAAAATTCATACAAGAGTAGGCCTTTCTTCCCCTGGCTGCTGGCACCAGCTTACCTCTGGCACCCAGGACTCAGGCTTCCCTCTAGTACCTGGGACCCAGGCTTCCCTCACAGCCCCAGCTTTGTCCAGAAGTTTGTCCAGAAGAATGTTTGGGATAATTATCATATTATGCTTTTGTTGTTATAAAAAGTAATAGAGGTCCAGTGCATGGATTTGTGCATGGGTGGGGTCTAGCTGGTCTGGCCCCAATCGGGAAGGATTGGGGCTGAGCCTGTCAGGAGGAGGAGACAGCAGGAGGTTGGCCACCAACCAGTTCCTATTGGGGCCAAATCAGGGCTGAACTGGCTGGGGGGAGGGCCCGTGGACAATTGGCCGATAGCCAACCTCCTGCAGCCATTCTCCCCACCTGGCACCATCTCTTATTGGGGTGGGGTGAATGATCGGGAGCAGCTGATTTCTCAATAGAAACTTTGCAGACCAGAAGGGAGTGGCAAGAAATATTCAAAGTGATGAAAAGCAAAAATCTAAAACCAAGATTACTCTACCCAGCAAAATTATTATTTAGCATTGAAAGTCAGATAAACAGCTTCACAGACAAGATAAAGCTAAAAATCATCTTCCTTTTATTAAGTTGTATAAGTTGGCTGTAGATTTTGGAGATTAAACCTTTATCAGTGATAACATTTGCAAATATGTTCTCCCATACAGTGATCTTTCTTGTTGTTTTGTTGATGGTTTCTTTTGCTGTGCAAAAGCTTTTTATTTTGATGTAGTGCCATTTGTTCATTTTTTCTTTACCTTCCATTGCCTTTGGAGCAGTATCAGTGAGGAAGTTCTTTCAGCATATATCTGAGATTGTGTTGCCTGTGGATTCCTCTAGTATTTTTATGGTTTCCCTTCTAATGTTTAAGTCCTGTATCCATTTTGAGTTTATTTTTGTATTTGGTGTAATTTGGTGGTCCAGTTTCATTTTTTTGCATGTATCTGTCCAATTTTCACAACACCATTTATTGAAGAGGCTATCTTGGCTCCATTGAGTGTTCATGCGTCCTTTGTCAAATATTAGATGAGTATAGTGGTTTGGGTGGATATCTGGGTTCTCTATTCTATTCCATTGGTCTACATGTCTGTTCTTGTGCCAGTACCAGGCTGTTTTGAGAACAGTTGCTTTGTAGTATAGCTTGAAATCTGGTATTGAGATTCCACCTACTTTATTCTTCTTTCTCAGAATTGCTGTAGCTATTCGTGGTCTTTTTTTGTTCCAGATGAATCTATGAAGAGTTCTTTCTAGGTCTGTGAAATATGTCGGTATTTTAATGGGTAGTGCGTTGAATCTGTAGATTGCATTGGGTAGTATGGACATTTTAATGATGTTGATTCTCCCAATCCATGAGCATGGTATGCTCTTCCATCAGTTAACATCTTCCTCTATCTCTTTTTTCAGTGTCCTGTAGTTTTCTGCATATAGGTCTTTTACCTCTTTAGTTAGGTTTATTCCTAAGTATCTTAATTTTTTTGGTGCGATGGTAAATGGGATTGCTTTTTTAGTTTCTCTTTCTGTAATTCACTGTTAGTGAATAGAAATGCCACAGACTTCTTAGCATTAATTTTGTATCCTGCTACATTGCCAAATTCATTAATTAAGTCAATTAGTTTTGGAATGGAGTCCTTTGGGTTTTTTTATGTACAATATCATGTCATCTGCAAATAAAGACAGCTTTACTTCTTTTCCAATTTGGATGCCTTTTATTTCTTCGTCTTGTCTAATTGCAATGGCTAATACTTCCAGTACTATGTCGAACAGGAGAGGTGAGAGTGGGCATCCCTGTCTTGTTCTTGTTCTTAGGGGAAATGGTTTTAGTTTTTGCCCATTGAGTATGATGTTAGTTGTGGGTTTATTGTATATGGCTTTTATAATGTTGAGGTATGATCCTTCTATTCCCACTTTGCTGAGAGGTTTTATCAAGAAAGGGTGTTGGATTTTGTCAAATGCTTTTTCTACATCAATTGATATAACTATGTGATTTTTATTTCTCAATTTGTTTATGTGATGTATCACATTTATTGATTTGCGGATATTGTACCATCCTTGCACTCCTGGGATGAATCCTGCTTGGTCATGGTGTATGATCTTTCTGATGTACTTCTGGATCCGATTTGCTAGAATTTTGTTGAGGATTTTGGCATCTATGTTCATGAGAGATATTGGCCTATAATTCTCTTTCATTGTGTTGTCTTTATCTGGTTTTGATATTAGGGTGATG
>PVJN01023875.1:0-31669 GCA_004026805.1 Lasiurus borealis
GCCAACCAAATGTGTTATCCCTCGTGTTCTGTCAAGTGAACAGCAACCATGAGAAAATCAATGCGTCCCACTGGGATAAGGGAGAAACTCAATCTTGAAAACTCAAACCACGCTCTCTGCCTGGAGCTTCATATGCAATGGTCATAGTTTTCCTCTTTAGAGGTTTTCTACAGTAGAAAAGTGGACATGAATAGTGGACATGAATTTTCACATTCCATTTACAGAGGAGAAGGGTGAGATAACAATAAGGTTATTCTATCAAATGACATACAGGAATGAAGAAAAGAGACAGAGAAACTAGTTCTATGGATCCCCAGGCTAGAATTCTGCCTTCCAAGAAAAACCTGAATTCTGGAAAGCCCCACTCAGCTTAAGTTTTGTTACAAAAGTGAATCTCAGCACTTGGTTGATTTATGGCTTTAGAGAGAAGAAAAGCAGGAAATGGGCTTCGTTTAGAGCTGGGAATGCAGAGCCGGGCTGTGTCTCCCCTGAGCTGGGAGCGCTGTGCAGATGGCCTGCATCAGACTCGCCCAGAAACCTTGTTGAAAGGCAAAGCCAGGCCCACCCGCTGAATCAGAATCTGGGGGATGGAGCCTGGAATTTGGAGATGGACTCCATGGGATTCGCTTTTAATAAGCATGGCAGATAACTTTCATGCATACTAACATTAGAGAACAACTGTTTTGTTCTTCAAAGGAAGCCCTTGGGCATCTTGACTTAGTGGGAAAGGCAGCCACTTAATTGTGGGTTCTCGGGGAAATTACTTAGATACCCTGATTTGTGGTTTCCACATCTATAAAATGGGGATAATTAACTTATGGTGTTATCATAACAATTAAAAGTAATAAATGTAGAGCGTCTGGCACCCAATGATTAACTATAAATTAGGCCAGAATTAATCATGATAATAATGAAAACTTGTGAGGGTATTTTAGAAAACATAAATTCGATGAACTTTGCTTCTAGTTTGGAAAGAATCTTGAAGGAAGGAATTTAGGAACCCAGTGATACACAGTAGATAAGCTCAAATGAAGGTAAAGATTTTAAAACCCTATATGATGTACAACTTAGTGATTAGACATTTAGATGCCTTATGAAGTGATCATTCTGATTAGCCTAGTATTGTCTAACACCACACATAGTTATTGCAATATTATCAACTGCATTCCTTGAAAGGAAAAAGAAGAAATGAACTCTCCTCCATCTTGTCCTATAGGGCTGGGCGCCCTGCCTAAACTCCTCCCTTTTCTGGGAGTGGCCACAGGTGTGCCAGAAATGTCCTAGCTTCCTCGACCACCACCCGAATAGACCAATGAAGCCAGGAACACAGCGAGGGTCCTAATTATGCTAAACCACAGAAAGACCCTAATTCAAGTGACCTATCTCTGTAACCCTCATCACTTCCCTAAGCCCTCCCAAAATCCTACCCCATATAACTCATTGTTCTGCCCTGGCTCGCTCTCCCATCTTGCTGCTGCGCCAGAAAGAAGCTGGGAGCCAAACCCGGGTTTGAATAAAGACTCTTTGCTTTTGCATCGGAAAAAGGCTCCCTGGTGGTTGATTATTGGGGACCCCGGACTCCAGGCACAACATTCCCTATGCTGTACATCACCATGACTACTTTTTACAACTGGAAATTTGTACATCTTAATTCCTTTCACCCTTTTTACCCATCCCTCCAAAACCACCTCCCATCTGGCAACCACTAATTTGTTCTTTGTGTCTGTGAGTTTGTTTCCATTTTGTTTATTTTGTTTTTTTAGGTTCCACATGTAAGTGAAATCATATGGCATTTGTGTTTTTCTCTTTGAGTTCTTATATGTCAATTGTAATTGGAAAATAAATTAATTAAAAACAAAAATGTGTACTGCTAAAAAATAAGGAATTGTAAAAAAGACACTCATGATGCCATTACACATCTAAAAATTAATAATTCCCTAATATTATCAAATATACAGTACAGTCTGTGATTATTTCATGAATAGTTCTTTTTATTTTTATTTATTGGTTGATTTGAGAGAGAAATATTGATTTGTTGTTTCACTTATTTATGCATTCCTTTGTTGATTCTTATATATGCCCTGACTGAAGATCAAACCCGCAACCTTGATCTATCAGGATGATACTCTAATCAACAAGTCTCTTTTTTATTTTTTAAACAGTTCAATTTTTACTTGTCTGGTTCATTATTTAAATAAATTCCATGCATTCTACATTGTGACTGGTCTAAAAACAAGCTAACAAACAAACAAAGACCCATCTACACAATGCACTATCACTCCTTCATGGCATTCTCTAGGAGCAGATGGTTGGGTAACAGAATGGGAGAGCAGACCCAGGCCGAGGAGGGCCGTTGTGAAATACATTCAGATGGGCGGTGCTGTTTAGATAATAGTGATAAAACTATGTTGAGTCAGATGCCAAATGGCAAAGCAGTGATGCCAAAGCAAACTGGAAAACAGCAGCACAAATACAGACCTCAAGGGAAAAGATTAGGATATGCCAAGTTAGGAAAACAAAACAGAATCTTCACAAGATACAGCTTTGAAAATGCATGATATGGAAAAAATCATACTCTTTTCTTTCTTTCTTTCTTTCTTTCTTTCTTTCTTTCTTTCTTTCTTTCTTTCTTTCTTCCTTCCTTTCTCTCTCTCTCTCTCTCTCTCTCTCTCTCTCTCTCTCTCTCTCTCTCTCTTCCTTTTTTTAAATCCTCAAACAAGGATACTTTACCATTAATTTTTAAAAAAATATATTTTATTAATTTTTTACAGAGAGGAAGGGAGAGAGATAGAAAGTCAGAAACATCGATGAGAGAGAGACATCGATCAGCCGCCTCCTGCACGCCCCACAGTGGAGATGTGCCCGCAAGCAAGGTACATGCCCCCAACCGGAATCAAACCCGGGACCTTTCAGTCCCCAGGCTGACGCTCTATCCACTTAGCCAAACCGGTCTTGGCTTACCATTGATTTTTAAAGAGAGAGTGAAAGACAAAGAGAAATATTGATGTAAGAGAAATACATAGATTAGTTGCTTCCTGCAGGAGCCCAGACTAGGACCCAGGCCAGAGAGGAGCCTGCATCCGAGATACATGCCCTTGACCTGAATAGAACCTAGGATCCCTTGGTCTATAGGCTGACACTCTATCCACTGAACCAAACTGGCGAGGGCCAAAATATCTTCTATTAGAAGGTTTTTTATGTTGTATAGCTTGTTTTATGTTCTATATGCATTGTTCTTTTAAACAAAAATAAGTTCAATTAATTAGTTGGAAGGAAATAGTAAAACTCATCATTTATTGAGTGCTTAGCTAGGGCTGAGCATTTAGCTAATCCCTTTTCATATGTTGTGTAGACCCTACCCAGAACCCTAGAAGGTAAGTACTATTCTGGTTCCCATCTTACTTATGATACCATTGAGGAGCAGGTTCAAAATCATCCAGTGGATCAGGGTCAGAGGAGGGATTGGATCCATGTCCCAGTCGTGCACTAATTACCACAGGTAGAGAAAATGGGCTACTCCCTATTATTAGATGAATTTGGAAGAAAAACTCTTTATTCCATCCGTGGCTGAAGAAACACTGTATGTGTTAGATTCTGTTATACCTCCATTTCTGTATTTGCCTTGCTTTCTAAGCCTGAAATCATCCCTTTGGTGACCCAAAGGGTGATGTTTCAGCAATGAAAGGAGCCATCTGTTACTGAATATTTTGGCTACAAAGCTTTATTTTGGATCCACAAGACAGGAAAAGACCTGACAGGGTGAAGCCTGGGGCAAAGGTCTGCTAGTGACATTGCTGGTGTGTAAAAACCCTTCACCTCTACCCCCATGGGTTTCTGTATCACTCCACAAATGGATGGTGATGGTTTTGGAAATATTATCAGAAAATGATTCCCTCAGCTATCATAGTGCTTAATTTTTGTTACCTGGAACTGGAGATAATTTACCTAATGTCATAGACTCTATCTCACAGAGGGAAAAGAAACAAAACATTTTAAAGGATGTTAAAGATAATTTTCATCCCATGGCTAAAAATAGTTAGAATGTCCTTAATTTTTGAAAATTAATAAAAGGATGCTTAGATTTACTAGTATATTTCCCAAATTTATTTTTAAAGCAAAGTTTTCTGCTTCGATAAAGTTTCCCTATTTAAAAAAAGAAAGGCACAAACTGGGTAAAAGTAGTGAAAGTATTAAGGACAAATTGATCATTATAAAAAAGTCGAAGTATAAGGTACAGTTTAGGGAATACAATAATTGTACATATATATAGGGCCAGGTGGATATGAGTAATAACAGGCAGAATACTTTGTAAAGTATATGATTGTCTAACCACTATGCTATACAGCTGAAACTAATAGAAAATAATACTGAATATAAGCTATAATTAAAAAATAAATATTTTTAAAGGTGGAATTTCATAAAGCTTGCAGTTTAATTTAAGAAGCTAAGATAAGGCCACACTTTAAAGCAATGCGAATGTAGTAACTAAGGAAGAAGACTTTATTTTACTTGCATAGCTATATCAATTTTTTTGTTAAAATCAAAATAAAAAATACATGTTTAATAACCACACACAAAAAACAACTTTCTGACATTGTCCTCTGAGATGGGCCTCCCAGAAGACTAACCAGGAGCCACTTTTGTTCCAGTCATACAGGAAAAACATCTAAAAATTCTTACCCCTATTAACCTCCCAACTTCCAACAATCTGGCTGGAAATTTACTGATTTTAGCCCCGGGCTTATCTTAACCTCAGAGGTTTTGGCATTTGGGCAAGAGTGCATAATTTAAGAGATTATTGACTCAAACATAAAGGAGCCACAAGTCGTTTACTAAGCAATTAAGTAAAATAAGTAGTGATGTAACTTTTATCATGCGAAAATGGGAGAACAAAGCCCATAAACACAAATGGCAAACAAAGAGAATGCAAAAGAGTCACAAGTTTAGCCAGGGAAGAGCCAGTTATTCTTTGAGCAAAGGGCGGGCGCCTTGGCAGGTGGTGTGATGCTGAGAGGTCAATGACAGGGCCCTCCAGCTTGGCAGAGGGAGTTTCTGACAAGCTGCTTACAGAGTGGCCAGATGTGGTCAGGGAAGAGCCGCTGCAGTGGGTCCCAAAGGAGACCGATGGGTGAGAGAAGGTGGTGGACAGGAGCTGTGCTAAGGGTTCGGGAACTGGGGAAACAGGTCAGAGGAGTGCAAGCAAGATGAGCGAAGGCTGATTTTAAGACAGTGGCTTTGAATATAGGCAAGGTTACCAAGGAATCGCCAAACACAAGGTGTGGGCTCAGCAGGATGACAAAGGCCTCTTATATTTTGCAAGGCCAGGTTGGCTATTTTAGCATGCTTTCTAAAATTACGTTTTAAGGAAAATTGGTTGCTAAAGAATTGTTATTACCTACTTCAAAGGACATTGATTAGTTTATTTAAGAGACTTCTTTGGTGTGTTAATTCACCTATACTTTATTCATCTAACTTTTAAACCTTGAAACTTCCATGCACAGAAATTTAGATGTGATTTTTAATATTATTTTTTAATTGTTTCTGCCTGTCCTTACATCTCTGTCTTTTGAGCATGTGGCAAGCCTCACAATATGATTGTCAATTCTGCTTGCTAGGTTGTGGTTGGCAGAAATGGTCCCCCAAGATTTCACAACCTGTAGCCCTCAAAGCCTGTGAAAGTGGTGTATTATATGACATAGTTAATGTTTTTTAAAAGGAGCTCATCCTGGTAGGTCTAATCTAATCAGACGAACCCTTAAAAACAGAGCATGCTCCTGTTGAAGAGTCAAGACACAAGGATTTCACTTGTTATGGATGAATCAAGATGAAAGGGCCATGCAATGATGAGTGGGGCTGGTCTCTGGAAATTGAGTAGCTTTGCACGGACAGCCAGCAAGGAGCTGTGTTCACCCAACAGTGAGTGCCCTTGGGAGTAGATTCCTCCCCAGGGCCTTCCAGATAAGTACTCACCCAGCTGACAGTTTGACTTTGGCCTTATGGGATCCTAAGCGGAGATCCAGCCAAGACCACAGGACTTCTGGCCTACAACTAGGAGACAGTAAATGGGTGTTGTTTTAAGTTGATAGGTTTATGGTAATTGGTCACACAGCAAGAGATAAGTGTGCCGTCTGTATGTCTCTGCAAACAGAACTCCTGGCTGAGTGATGGGATAAACAAACCGCATCTAAATGCTGACTGTCCATTGCCGTGAACCTGTGGCTTTATCTTAAGTCACATGTTCAGTACACTGTACTTTCCTGGGCCCAGGAATATGATGAGGACTCAGTGTGCTCATCTAGGTGAGCCTGGAATGAATAATGCTGCATTTCACTGCGTGTCAGCTGGTGCAGGAGACAGCGCCACAGGTGCTGACGTGAGGTTCACCTGAGGCCCTGTGCAGTGAAGTCACAATCTAACATTTGCCTCAACTCTCCCTCACTCCTGGGAATCCTTTTCATTTACTGGAAGAAGACATAAAAACAAAAATACGTCGCATGCTGTTAAAGCTGGAGGTGTTGAGGATGGAAAAGAATACAAACCCTTCACTGTAACATCAGGCAGATTTTCAAGAGGTTGCTGGGGAATGTGGCATTAGCTGCTAATGCAGTGGACTGACGCTCTGTTCCGCAGAGGATGCGTGTCTTGCACACTCATGAGGAAGCGGCCATCTGGATATGTCTCAGAGACTGGGAGAGGCTAGGCAAGCTAAGTTAGAAAGGCTTTCCCACCTTCCCTCTGGAACTAGAGCCATGAAGTGCCTCCTGATTAAGCCTGGGAAACCTTGATCTAGAACAGAAAAATGACCTGCTTTTTGTCTTAGTTATAGGTGTGCAAAGAGGCAAAAGCTCAAGCAAAGCCCTGTTTTCGGTCCTGATAAATTAATAGTGTGATGTTATCCTCAATCTGCTTGGATGGGCCCAACCCCATCTTGGCAGAATGAGATTGGAGCAATCTCCAGTTCCAGTTCCTGCTTTTTTCTTTATTTTCTTTTTCTTCCTTCCTTCCTTCCTTTCTTCCTTTCTTTCTTCCTTCCTTCCTTCTTTCCTTCCTTCCTTCCTTCCTTCCTTCCTTCCTTCCTTCCTTCCTTTCCTTTCCTTTCCTTCCTTCCTTCCTTCCTTCCTTCCTTCCTTCCTTCCTTCCTTCCTTCCTTCCTTCCTTTTTCTCTGCAAAAAGCTTTATTGTTTTATTTGATCCAATGCATGGGAGAGGGTTTCAGGATGGTTAAAAGAATGGCTAGCAGTTTTGGGGAGAGGCTCAGGTAAAAGCCAGACACCATGGGGATGCAGAGGGGCCCTCAAAGGCCTCTGGGGTCCAAAGGCTCCTAGTTGCTCTTGAGAGTGAGCCTTTGGAAGAGATACTCACCCAGCCCAGCCTGGGTGCAGCCAGCCTATGGAGGTGAGCTGGATGTCACCCATCTTCTTCATGAGTTTCACCCCCTCACCCTAGAAGTGGTTCTGCAGGAGTCACAGGATGAGGGTCTGTGCGGGCAGAACCCAGGGTCTGCAGCTTCCAAAGGGCCTGGTTCAGGCCCCTCTCAAGGCCAGGAGGCTTCCATGGCCCTGAGTTTTGTCCACTCATCCTGGGAGCCTCAGCACTTCCTGTAAGAGAAGGCTCCTGTGCTGGTTTTGCAACTTTAAGCTGCTCGGCGCCCTTGCGTTTCTTCTCCGCCAACTTGCAGAAGATGTGCTCCCAAGAGCCACATCATCAGACGAAATAGAAGCCCAGAGAGAGGTAGGTGTGTGTGTGTTGAGGGGGAGGGTAGGTGCAGTCTGGCCAGGCCAGTGACAACAGCCTCCACCTGGATGGAACAATTCTGACGAATTTGGGAGCTCATGGTTGTTCGGCAATAAGGAGTTAAGGTAGAAAAAAACCTTGTGTGTTGGCTGGTCCCGGAGGTGGTTCTAAAGTGGTGACTGGATAAGATGCAGGAGAGTGGCCACACACTGGCAGAAGAGGCATCCCTGGGTCTGTGCTGTCCAAACACTGTTGAAGCAACAAACAGATTCGGAACCACTGAGAGCACTGCCTGCTCTTTTCTTATCCTATATAATAAAAGGGTAATATGCAAATAGACCCTAAAGGCAGAATGGCCAGAAATGACCGGTCACTATGATGCACACTGACCACCAGGAGGCAGACGCTTAACACAGGAGTTGCCACCTGGTGGTCAGTGTTCTCCTACTGGGAGAGGCAGGGTCCACTCAGCCACAAGCTGGGCTGATGGCTGTGAGTGCAGCAGCAGAGGCGGGGAGAGGGCCTAAGCGGGCAGGAAGACATCCCCTGAGGGGTCTCGGAGTGCTAGAGGGCACAGGCTGGGCTGAGGGACATCTTCCCCCTCACCGAGAGCATGAATTTTCATGCACTGGGCCTCTAGTTAGACTATAAAAATGTTCTCATTTCAAAAATGGGAAAAGTAATAGTTTCCTTATAAGGGCCATCCTGATGGCTAAATGGGAGGTACATAGAAGGCCTTTGGCACTGTGCCCCTAACCACTTATTGATGTTCTTTTTCCTTTGAGTCTCTGGAAAAGCACACAGTTATGTGCCTGCAGCACACTGGTTACTCCCTGACATGGCTCCTGCAGTTTGGTTAGCAGTGGCTGAGCAGCCTGAGAGTGACAGGCCCCTCTGAAGCTGAAGGGTTGTTCACTCAGTTAAAGCGTGCTAAGCACTTCCAAATTCAGCACTACTTTAAGGGCAGATACATGTGTGCTAATCTGTGCACATAAATCTATACTTGGAAGTACACACCTAGTTGCCAATTATTCTCACTTATAATACAGGGTGATATGGAGAAGTTTGGAAGCCTATATCAACCTTTAGCAGAATTTTGTAGGTAACTACTATCTTTTCTTTTTAAAATACATTTTTATTGATTTTTAGAAAGAGAGAAAGCGAGAGGGAGAGCAAGAAACATCAATATGAGAAAGAAATGGATCACTGCCTCCCCTCAACACCCCCAACTGGCAATTGAGTCCAAAACAGGGGCATGTGCCTGGATTGGGAATTCAACCAAGTGACCTTTCAGTGCGTAGAATGACCTTCATCTAACTGAGCCACACCAGCCGGGGTGAAATTTCCATCTTTAACAGATTTTATAGTTTATAAAGTCTTCCACAGCCATTATTATAGCAATTATTTTAGGTTATAATACAGCATCATCATTATTATTATTATCCCCATTATATGAATGATGACATTATAATTCAGGAATGCAAAGTAACTTGCCTGAAGTTGTTCTTTAAATTCCTAGACAATAAGATTATTATTTTTTCCTACATATCCTTATTAAGGACAACTTATTTCCAAGGAATTATTAATATGATCAATCAAGGAAAAATATTAATTTTTTTTATTCCACCAAGAAACCAAATTAGGGTTTATCATTACAAGATCCAATGATTTAAAACAATCTAAGTTTGTTATCAAGACAGGTAAATTAAGAAAGCTAGAAACCTTCTGCATGTTTTGTATGTAAGAATATAATTGAGGAATGGGGTGATACAATATTTGTGATATTTAGACAGAAGGTAGAACTTGCAATGCATTTTCTAGACTCCTCTATTTCTCTCTGAGTCATTTATGTCATAAATCTTTAGAGAGAGACATGTTTTGAAGTTTAGTTTTATTTTCAATTGTATAACTGTGGCCAAAGGAAAATAAACTTCTGGCCTGTAAATTCCGAGTTGACCAAACTTCTGGAGTCACATTCATTTAGAAGCTCATCTATAACAGCTCCACGTTTCAGTTTTGAAATCACTTCTATACAAAAATGTCTCACCCATTTTTCTTCCTCTGTCCACATTTTGAAACAGGCAGGATCTTGGTAATTAAACCACTCAGGCCTGACTGGTGCGGTTCAGTGGTTGAGCATCAATCCATGAACCAAGAAGTCATGGTTTCAATTCCCAGTCAGGGCACATGCTCAAGTTTCAGGCTTAATTCTCAGTGGGGGAGTGTTCAAGAGACAGCCCTTTCCCTTCCTTTCTCTCTCAAAATCAATAAAAAAATATTTTAAGAAAATCACTCAGAGCAATGTTTTTATAAACTAGAGACTCTGTGCACGAAATTCATGCAAAAGTAGATCTTCCTTTCCCTGGCTTCTGGCACCAGCTTCTCTCTGGCACCCAGGACCCAGGCTTCCCTTACAACCTCAGCTTCATCCAGAAGGTTGTCCAGTCTAATTAGCATATTATACTTTTATTGCTATAGATAGTGGAGGAAAGGAAGTCATAAACTGACCCCTGGAGAATGTGTTTGAGGTAAAGGCAAACTTATACTTTTTCCTTGGTGATACTGTTAGAAATTATAGGTTGGTTATGTGATCCAAATAGTGGGCATTTCCTCCCCCACCAACTGGTCAGCTGTTGCTTTTCCTCCAATAGACACCTCCTCAGTTGCTACCCAGGCCTCGATCATCAAAGCACATGGGTTGGAAAGGTGCCTGTACCAGTAACTTGCCATAGTTAGCTTTGCATTAATATACATTTATATTTCTGTAATAACAGTAGCTCTAACGCTGAACCCTGGTTCAATTTGGAATGCTGGTGCTAAAACTGGGTCAGTGGACTTCTGTCTTCAGTTGATGAGGTTTGTGTTCTCTGACACCATCAGTGAGATGGAAAGGAATCTATTGTCTGGGGCAAAGCATAGGTCTTATAAGATAAGCATGAAGTAACCATGAACCAGGGGAAACCAGGGGAAATCATTTTATTCTATTCTGATTGGTAGAATAAAATGAAAACACAGAGGAGACCGCTGCTGGGGAAGGCACGCTGAAATATATGCACAGGTCCTTGGGAAAGGAAAGGAGAATCTGAGCCATCAGTGGACATTCTGCTCCTTAGTCTCCACTTCTGTTTGCTGTATGCTGTTGGGTCATTAAAGCTCCCTAGTTAAATGCAAGGTGCTTGTTCTGTGATTAGGAGAAAAAATGTACAACATACCAGGTACTGTTTGGGGGTGATGAAGACCAGTGAGCTGCTGGACCAGTGCCAAGTGTCAGGCAGGAGCATTGAGCATTTAATGAGACAGGAGCAAGAGGCCAGGACACGCTCATGTGGACTGAAGGTCAGGGAGCGCGTCAGTGACTTCTCCGGACCAGTCCATGCAACCGGCTGTGAAATGGGAGTTTTCCTGTTGTGTTCCTGGGGGATTATAGGCACATCGCATTCTACACCTGGAGTGACTTCACCTGGGGGGTCAGCTGTCTCCCCCCCGACCCAGAGAGGTGCCAGTGCTGAGAACTGGCCCTATAACCACCCACCTTCCCTGCTGCCCCAGCATGGTCCTCCCCAAGTTAATAAGGAAGCGGGCAGATGGAAGGTAAAATGCTGCCTTTCAAAAGGCACTATTCTTGTGAGGAGAAACTATTCTTTCCTCATTGATTCATTGTCACCTCCCAAGACAAGGAAGGGAAATCGCAAAATAATGGCCATGAAAGTTTGCATGGGAGAGGTGCAGGGGTGGGTGGGTGGGAGGGGTTGGTAGGGGAGGAGGTGCCTGATCTCTCTGCCCTCTCCACCCCCACAGAGTCAGAAACTAAGGACATAACTTCTTTGAAATTTGAGGCCATGGGACCTGCTCAGGGCTGGTTGCTGCAGGACACGGAGAAAGGTCAGCAGAGACAGGCTGGACGAACAGGTTGCACAGGCTCGGCAGTGCTCCCACCACTTAGGGTGACGGGGACGTGAGAGGTGGGTGGGGTGGGGCTAGGCTATTTTCTGAAAGAGGAGTTCTCTGAATCAAGAGGCTATGGGCTGCCCAGCTGGCTTGGGTCAGTGGTTGAGTGTTGGCCTATGAATCAGGAGGTCATGGGTTTGTTTGATTCCCAGTCAGGGCGCATACCTGTGTGGTGAGCTCCAACCCCAGGAGGGGTGTGCAGGAGGCAGCCAATCAATGATTCTCTCTCATCATTGATATTTCTCTCTTTCCCTCTCTCTTCCTCTCTGAAATAAATAAAAATATATTAAAGAACAAAAGTGAGACCAATGGCCAGTGTTGGGAGCTAGGGGAGGGTAGAGTGGTCTGGCCACGGCCTTCCCCTCAAATCCAGAAACCTTGCAGCGAGAAGGCTGTTTCCAGACCCTCTGACACACAGACAGCAAGGAGCCAGTTGCTCTAAATCAGAGAGAATCATAGTCTTGCCTAGTCTGGGAAGGAAGCACTGGCCCATTTATTCCTTCGGATTCTCTCTGCTCCAACACGGGGAGGAGCCACGGGAGGAGGAAAGGGAGGCCTGCTAGGGCAGATTGGAACACTCTCCCGAAGATCTGGCCCCACCACTCACCTTCTCATACACAAAGCCCCGCACGAGCTCAGGAGAGAAAAAGGAACACCATTCGTGTGTCTTTTTTTTTTTTTTTAATAAAACCCCACTTTATTCTTGAAATTATTACATAGGTTCCACCTCCCCTCATTGACCTCTTCCAGCTCCCTTCCCTCCCAGACCCCCACCACCCCATTGTCTGTGTCCACAGGTTATGCATACATGCATACAAGTTCATTGCTTGATCTCTTCCCACCCACCCTCCCTATTTGACTCCAGCAACATTGAAGTTTTAAAATGAATGGTACTGTGTATTAAATACTGGAACTGGACTGTTCTAAGAAGCACAAGTACCTAAAATGTTTTAAGGGAGTTGATCAGCAAGGGAGCAAAGGAGAGCATCAGCAGAAATATTGGAGGCAGTTATTTATCGGAAGAAGTGAGATGTGTTTTGTGTGTGCACAGAACAAATTGAGCAGCTGCGGCCAGTATAACCCGGCAGACTCAGGAGTGTAAGAACACAGCACAACAAGACAAATGAGTGCTACCCAGAAGGGAGGGAGAGAAGGGGAAAAAAGAAGGGAAATAGATGAGGGTTTGGAGGCAGGGAATCCAGCCCTTTATCTACATCTACTAATCACAGAGGACTGTGGAAACTTTGGTAGTAGGTCTGAGGAGGTGCCCTTGATGGCACCCGTGTGAAAAGGGGGTTCTTAAGTCTGTTGTGCTTCATCTAATCATTGCATAATGAGCAAAACCAATGGCTACCCCCTTTCATAATTGTCATTTAAGTGACTTCCTCTAGACTGAATACACATAGTTCCTTTCATCATCAAAAATGTTCATCATTTTTATACCCCTTTCCCTTGCTTTCTGAAATGTGGTCCCTTTGGCCTTTTCTAAATAAGTATCACAACAGGAATCATTTTCTCGCACAAAGTAATTGTTTGATTTCATGCCTTGAATGGAAGAAACAGTAATTAAATCAATACTACTGAACAGATTTGCAAGAGAAAGAATTTTGTTTTAACTATATATTTATTGATTTTTTTACAGAGAGGAAGGGAGAGGGATAGACAGAAACATTGATGAGAGAGAAACATCAATCAGCTGCCTCTTGCACGCCCCCAACTGGGGATGTGCCTGCAACCAAGGTATGCACCCCCCTACCCAAGTCGAACCCTGGACCCCTCAGTCCCCAGGCCGACGCTTTATCCACTGAACCAAACTGGTTTTGGCGAGAAAGGAATTTTTAAATAAGTTTTCCCAGGCACACAAGTAGATGAGCTGCCAGGATAGCTTATTCCTCTCATTTCTGGAAAACAGAATAGGATTAGATTCTTTCCATGCAAACAGAAAGTGTCACCCTTTACACTGGGTCTGTCCCAAATGTAAGGCAGCATCTGCAGTTATTTGGACAAAGTGCTGCCACTGAGATTGCTGCTTTTAATTAATTTTTTTTTCTTTCTTTGAGCAAGGAAATGTTATCTTCCTTTTTTTTTTTTCCTTCCTTACTACCTGGTTAAATGTAACATCAAGTTGCTAAAACAAGTTACATTTAAATCCAGAATTTTACTGGAATCATAGATAGCTGCTGGCACCAGTTTGAAGGGCCACAAATACATCACCTTGAATGCTGGGAGGAACTTTCTGGAAGAATATAAATTTTACTCCCACATGATTTTGATTTTGTAGGCGACCATAACTCCTGGAATTTCTAATAAAGAAGAAAAAGAGTGTTGTTTTTAGTTGGTGCTTTTAGAAGAAACAACACTATGTGTTCTGACAGCATGAACTCTTAAGGCTGTGCAGGTGCCTCGTAAATACCTGGCTTCAGCTCATGTCAGGGACACATTTATTGGTTTGATACTGTTAATAACGTAGGCTTTTACTAGCTGGTGTGACACCATCAGAGAGCTTACATTAGGCACACTTGAAAAATAAAGCAATGAGATATATATGCGTGGCTGTGGGTTAGTGGCTATTCATAAATCCCAGAGGTTTTTTCATGCTCCACAATCTTAAATGAAATGATGAAAGTCGATTTCCAAAAATCAATTTGCCTCAGAATGAGCTATGTCTCCACAGTCTTTCTCCTATTTTACAGAGGAAAGTCACACCTTCATATAGGCACACCAAATCCTATTAGACATACGATGTCTACTGTGTTGTAAAATTTGCAATAGATATGGGAGAACTTTACTGATATCATTATTTTGGCTAGAAACTCCATATGGATGGCACCTAAAGAGAGCAAAGTCAAGTCCATCCTATTCTGTCTTGACCAAGTTTTTGTACATTGGTTGGATGTCAGAATCTCATAGGAAAAAGGCTCCAAACACAAAAGGCAGAGACCCCACTTATTCTTAAATGCATCCCAATTTGAGAGTCATTGCTTTAGAAGGCGATTCCCAAAAACTGGTCCACCCAGAGGGGAGAGGGAAGTTTCATTATGAAGCAATCATCTTGGAGTTCTGGTATTAAAAATAGGTCCAGGGATGCCTTGTAGGCCTCCTTTCCCTGAAGGTGTGGCTTCAGGTATATGTTTGTCCATTCCAAGTTGTCTGAGTGATAACAATGCACAGCTGGGTTGGGAAAAACAGGAAAGTTGGGAAAAAGTAGAGTTGTCATGGGACCGAAACTACAACTGCAAGGGTTGATAACAGGGATGATTCCTAAACAAGAAACTCTGAGTATGCTCCTTTTTTTTTTTTAAAACACTATTGAATTCTTAAGAACCTGATAGGGCAGGATGTGCCTTCTCCACATTTGGCAACATTGAATTAAGAGTGAATGCAACTCTGTTGCCTGGTGGCAAACATAAGCCCACTGGTTCTGTATTCATGAAGCTATCCCATCTGAACAGGAGTCAACTGGTGGGTGAGGGGGAAGCACTTGCTAGACATGGATTGCTACCAGAAGTCCAGACTGGCACAGTGGCCAAATCTAATGTTCCTTCCAAAGGTGGAAAAGTTTGGATATAAATGGAGAGAAGGGAAAATAATAGCTATGGTTAGAGGGATGAATAAATGGGTTATGTAATGAGGGAAACACAATACTACATTCACATCTTGAAAGAGGCTCAGAGAAAGAGGTAATACTGACCCTTAGCTCAGTTTATCATGAAGCCTTTTATTGCCAACATCACTCCTGCTTTGGGAAGCAGACAAGATGGAACGGAAGCCTGCAGTCGTGAGTGTCCTCTCCTGGAGGACACTTTCATATGATGAAAGGATGATGGACTGAGTAGTTATTAATGACTGTGTGGGGTTGTAGAAATGTGCCAGTATCTTTTGACCTTTATGGTTGCTTTGTTATTAGAGATCTGTGTTCAAAGACCAAGCGTGGACTCGATACTGTGATTTATAAGAAATATATATTTGGTCTCTGTCCCCATTTCTGGGGCAGAGCTCCTAGAACCATTGGTATTTTGTATGTAAAACACGCGATAAAGGGATCTTGGTATTCATAACAAACTCCTTTCAACTACACCTGAGTTTATGTTAATAAGGAGACTTTGGGGAAAGCACCTAAGGGTGGGGGCTAATTGCCAGGGGAACTGAATATGTGATTACAGGGTTGAAACTTTCAGTCCCTGCTCCCTGACCTTGGGGAGGGATAAGGGGCTGGAGTTGAAAACAAACACTAATAGCCATTGCTTTAATCAATCATGCCTACCTATTGAAGCCTCCATTCAAACCCAATAGGACAGGGTATGAAGAGCATGCCTGTAGGTGAACATGTGGAGATTGGATGCAGTGGTGCATGGAAGTTCTTCACCCCTTCCCACATACCTTGCCCCATGCCTCTCTTCCATTTGGCTATTCTTAGTGATATCCTACTAGAGGCCCAGAGCATGAAATTTGTGCACGAGTGCAGTCCCTAGGCCTGGACAATGATCAAAGCGTGAGTGTCTGGCATGGAAAGGCAGGTCCCAGCTGACCTCTGGGCCCTGGGCAGCACCTAGGCCCCTAGATCCCTGTATGTCCCGCTCTGCCTGAGTCATCAGCCCCCCACCCAGCTTCCTCAGTGCCTGGGAGCCAGGCAGTCCCCCCCCTCGCCCCCCCCCCCACACACACCACTGCTGGTCACCATCTGTGGGGCGATTGGGCCCCACTCACACCCGCTTGGCCTGGTGCCACCCATCCACCTACATCACCATCCTAATGCAGTCTCGCACTTGTCGAGGCCCATCAGAGGCAGCAGGGCCTCCACTCTTCCCCTCCCCCCCTTGACCCCCTGATCTCTGCTTCTAGCGCCATGTCACCAGTGCCCATTATGTTCTGCTCCGCCCCCTGATGGTCAGCTTGTGTCACAGTGAGCCGTCAAACTCCCAGTCAAACTCCAGTCAAGGGGACAATTTGCAAATTAAGCTTTTATTATATAGGGTTGTAATAAGCTGGTAAGCTTAATTAATGTTTCTCTGAGTTCCGTGAGCTGCTCTAGTAAATTGATCAGAACTGAGGAAAGAGTTGTGGGAATCTCCTATCTATGGCTGGTTAGTCAGAAGAGCAGGTAACACTCTGGACTTGCAATTGGCATCTGATGGAATCTGATGCTATCTCCAGGCGCACATTGTCAGGATTGAATTGAATTGTGGGACACCCAGCTGGGGAATTGCTTGGTGTGGGGCAAAATCTACACATTGGAATTGGTGTCAGAATTGGAATTGGTGCAGAAACTCAGAAGCAGACCTGTGAATGTTCACTAGCTCTGTTTAAACCCTTAAAGAAGAACCCTTTCCCCTTTGTCAGTGATATAGTTGATTAATACCTGGCCTCCTTCCCACTCTTATCTCCTATAGGTGCCCTCCCAGATTCTCTGCCATAAACACAGTATTTTTAAAAATTCTTTATAGCCTGGTTGGTATGGCACAGTGGTTGAGTGTCAACCTAAGAACTGGGAGGGAGGTCATGGTTCAATTCCTGGTCAGGATACATGTCCTGGTTGCAGCTCAATCGCCAAAGTGGGGCATGCAGGAGGCAGCCGATCAATGATTCTCTCTCATCACTGATGTTTCTATCTTTCTTTCTTTCTCCTTTCCTCTCTGAAATCAATAAAAAATATATATATATAATAATTTCATTAAAAAATTCTTTATAGATATACTATTTCCTTAAAAATAAAATTAGAATTTTGTTAATTACAGAAACTCTTCCAGAAAGTCTTCCCTGACTTCACATGTCTCTGGCCTTCCATACCCCAGTAGAAACTTTCCCCCTGTGCTTGCTCCTGTACAGAAATGATGTGTTATGTGTTGGTGGTTCCTGCAAGACTGCAGGCTGCACATGGTTTTACTCATCTCGATATCCCCATCCTTGAGCAGCATCTGGTAGATAGTGGCTATTAATAAATACCTACTAAACAAAATAACATTGCTCTTTAGGAACAAATGAAAGAAGATAAACATTCTTTGTGAAGCAAAAACATTTATGAGCCTTCTGGGAAAGGAAATGTTTATCTAATAAGCTATAAAAACTGATAAACTTTCATGAACTTACATTTGTACTTAATTCCTAAAGGGATTGATTTGGTTTGTGTTCCTTCAGTAAAACTATTTCTGCTATCCGTGACCTTAGATCAGTCACTTATGTGTGTTCTGTATGTGCCTTTTTTAAAAAATATATCAGAGAATAGACTTTATATAGGATATGTTATCTACGATGATCATCATAAAGGCATTTTGGTGATAAACCTCATAGCTCAAAATAAAGGATTTTTAGTGAAGATTACATCATTTGTTAAAATGCACTAAAGGAAAGAGAAATAAGAAAGGGGCTAAATAAAAGACAGTGAAACTCATTAAAAATTTCATCCTAATAACTGGTGTAAAATGAAGTAAAAATGTTAGTCCGATGACCTGAGAAATTCCCTTTGTAGAATATTACTATGAAATGAATGATTTTCAAGAGTGACTTTGGGAATATGGTTTGTATAATTATACTCTGTATAATCAAGACTGCAGAAGTTATTGGTAGATGTTATATAATGCCTTTCCTGGAAGAATTCAAAGACTAGGTTTGAAACCCCTGTATCTGACGGATTCTAAAAGAGCTTTGGCTTAGACCAGAGCGTCTCTTAAATTTTTCTTTACATCCTCAGACTCTGTGGTAGTGGCTGTGTCTTTCCTGTTGGATCAGAATAAATTTAATTCAATAATAAACCCATGTTTGTAAAGAAAAAATGCTGTAAGTTGGCGATGCTGATACAGTTATTTCAGGCTCCTGGGTTTCAGATTGCTCTGGAACTGAATCCTACAGAAATTAGAGTGTACAAATGAAGTTGTTGAGTTGCTGGAACTTGTTCTCATGATATTAAAATTAATGTTATCAGGGAAGGGATGCTGAATGTTAAGTCAGGAGAAAAAATTCTCAGATGGGTGTTAGATTTCATGTTATAACAGCAAAAATCATCATTTGGTGTCAGTTGAATTTGACTGGGAACTTCTTATGCTAAAACAAGGTTTTCTCTTTCTTCCCCATCTTCCTTTCTTTTTTAATCTGGAGCTTATCTTGTTAAATCTTACTTTGGTTATATTTTCATGTTGCTCCTGGTAGGAGCTCATGAAAAAATAGTGGAATTGCTGAATCAATCATAGTGTTCAGAAAAAGTTCAGTTCCTCGCTTGTATTTATGAAGGGGAAGAGCAAAAAGAAAAGAAAAAGATAGTATGAAAACACTGCTTTTTTAAACACGGAGAATACTCTTAAAAATGGCCGGAGTTTTAGCCTAGGAGACTGAAGGCCCCCTTTATTCCCTGAAGAGGCAGAGAGGGGTTATCTCTGCTCGCTGGTGACTCATCCCGCTGAGCTGGAAGGTTCTCCCACAGATGAGAGGTAATTTTGTTTCTAGGATGGCTCAGTTTTCTCCTTCAGTTTCCTCACAAAGGTGCTAATTAGAGGGAATTGTCATGGTGTTATTTCTTCACTTTCACATCTGTTACCCATGAGCTGGACACAAAACAGTAAATCATTTCTTAGAAGCAGCCGGGGAAATAGATGACAGTGATTTTGAGTCATTGTCATCATAAGTTAAAGTATGCCAATGGCCTGGGTATGAAATAATGAGAACCTCATAAATCTGTGAACTTCTCATATCCAGGTAAATAAACTGTTATGCTAAGATTAGAAACAACAGCAGCCAATGCTTAAGAAAGAAAGAAAGAAAGAAAGAAAGAAAGAAAGAAAGAAAGAAAGAAAGGAGCTTTTGCACAAAAAAAGTTTGAGATCAGGAAATATTACATATATATTTACTTTTTTTTTTTTTAGAAATTTGATCACTATTTATACTTGGCATTGTTCTAAGTGCTTTACATGTATTAACCCACTTAATCCTCATAGCAACCAAAGATATGAAGTAGATAATATTCTTTCCACTTTACAGAGGTCAAACAAGTGTGCAGAGGCAAGGAAACTGAGGCATGAGTGCTTAAGTAACAAGTGTGAGTAGTGGGTCTAGAATTCTAACTCAAGCATTCTTACAACTAAAAAAATAAAATATCTATATGTTTATGCCTATATACAGATAGAAAAATTCAGAATATATTATCCTATATAATAAAAGTATAGTATGCAAATTGTTCCCTTGTCTGGGAGTTCTTCCTGGAGGTCAGCCAGGGGGCAGGGCCAGCCCGGGGAAGGGAGGGAGTACCTGGCTGGCAGCTGGCAGCCACTGGGGACCCTACCAGTATACAATACAAATGTGCTAGTCTTTTAATATAGAGTTTACCTGAAACTAGCCTGAGTACATCATTCCAATTTTGCCTAGCAAGAAAAAATTGAGAGCTTAGAATTAAAAACTTCCAGAATCTAGTACTGTGATACTTTAATACTTGCAAGAGTCTCACCTACCCTTGTATTCCCCACAACTCCTCACCCTATGTTTTATATGACTTCAAGTGTGAACACTAATCTGAATATTCAAACCAGGATCTAGTGGAGAAGCCACAATAAAAGCTTAAAACCAATGCTTGCTTCCATAGTACATTGCCTGCGAGGAGATGCCAAATACCTAAAAGAAGTTGTAAAATAATGCTGTTCAGCTGATCTCTTTCCCACTATGTCATCCTAATATATAACAACCCTGGGTCTGTCACATCCACAATGACCGAAGACCCAACCTAACTAACACCCAGGCTGCACATGCAACAGGCTCTGGTGGGTGGGGACTTGTGGCAGTGGAGATGGAGATGGGGGAGGCGGGGCTGGCACTCACACTCACTCACAACAGCACACACGCACAGAACCCACCAGCTCATAGCCTTTTCTCCTTTTCTTTCCCTCCCTCCCAGCTCACTCAAGAAGCCTCTCCCAGATTGAGGAAAAAAAACAGACTGGGCCTGAAGTGGCCTGGATGGAAAGGAGGGTGGGCAGAGGGTGACTTGAAGTCATATAAAACATAGGGTGAGGAGTTGTGGGGAATACAATGCAAATGGACCATCACCCCCAAGAGACAAGATGGCCACCATAAGATGGTCTGTAGGTGAGGGCAGTTGTGGCCAGTTAGGAGTGAACAGGCCATCAGGGGAGGGGAGTTGGGGCGGGGAACCAGGCATGCAGGGGAGGGCAGCAGTGGGGGGGGCAACCAGGCCTGCAGGGGAGGGCAGTTGGGGGCAATTAGGCCAGCAGGGAGGGCAGTTAGGGGTGATTGGGCCAGCAGAAGTGAGCAGTTGGGGATGACCAGGACAGCAGGGAAGAGCAGTTGGGGGAGACCAGGTCTGCAGGGTAGGGCAGTTGTGGGTGATGATGCCAGCAGAGAGGGCAGTTGGGGTGTGGGACCCAGGCCTGCAGGGGAGGGCTGTTGGGGGGGACCAGGCCTATAGGGGCATGTCTGCAGGAGAGGGCAGTTAGGGGTGACCAGGTGAGTGGTTGGGAGCCACCAGTCTTGGATTATGAGGAGGGATGTCCAATCGGGATCAGGCCTAAACAAGAAGTTGGACATCCCTCAAGGGATCCCAGATTGGAGAGGGTGCAGGCTGGGCTGAGGGATACCCTCCCCCCCCTGCCCTCCCCCACACGAATTTCATGCACCAGGCCCCTAATCTATCTATATAAAAGCCTAAGTGACCATTGCAACCAAACGGATGACCAAACAGGCTGCATGGGGTGACCAGGCTGGCAGGGGACTTAGTGAGGGATGACCAAATGACTAAGCAGCAGGGTGCACGGGGCAACCAGGCCAGCAGAAGCCACAGTGAGGGGTGATCAGGCTGGCTGGGGGCAATCAGGCAGGCAGGCAGGTGAGCAGTTAGGAGCAAGTGGTTCAGGATTGTGAGAGGGATGTCCAGCTCCAGTTTAGGCAGTCAGACATCCCCTGAAGGGTCCTGGATTGGAAAGGATACAGGTTGGGTTGAGGGGAACTTTCCCCCCATGCACTGGGCCTCTAGTATAATATAATGCTGGTCAAAGAGAGGGGCAGTGAAATCTAGCAACTCTTCACTAACTTTGGGGAAAAGATTGATAGAAAATCATTTGTGATACAGAAAAAAAAATAAGTGCTATTTAAAAAATACGGCTCCAGGTACTTACTCAGCAAACTTGGGCAACTATAAAAATTGAAGAGTTTAAGTGCTTCATACAACTCTCTTATAATTTTATTTTAGTTCTATCTATAGGAAACTGAACTGTGCTGTTTCACTATTTGTTCGTTCGCTGAAGCTAGTAAAAACTTATAACCCTATTTTTTTTATAAGTGTCTTTCTTTTAAAAAAAATACTTTTTAGTTGAATTCAGAAAGGAAGGGAGAAGGAGAAAGAGATAGAAACATGAGTGATGTGAGAAAATCATTGACTGCCTGCTTTCTGCATTCCCCTTTGTTGGGGATCAAGCCTGCAACCTGGGCGTGTTCCCTGACAGGGAATTGAATCATGACTTCTTGGTTCATCCTAGTTCATAAGTCGACACTCAACCACTGAGCAACACTGGCTGAGCAAGTGTCTATTTCCTGGCATAAGGAAATCATTCCATACTGGAACCATCTTACCTATTGAATAGCAATAAAAAAGACCCTATTTAAACCTCATGTTGACTGTTCTAAGCAGACGATTGTTCAATTTCTGAAAAATATATTTATTTTTTCTGATTAGAAGATGAGAAAATATCCTACAGTATATGTAATTTATATCATGGTTTATTCCTGGTGTTGCCATAGATGGTTACAATAGGGATGGCCAAATCTTCCAGGCTAAATTTTTTATGATAAGCACAGAATACTTTTGATGGAAGCTACATCAAAGTCATTTGTCTTTGGCATGTAACATTTTTAAATTTAATTTTTATATTTGTTTATTTTATTTACTTATCCCACTGTAAACACTCAAGTCTCCAGCTGTTTCTGTTCTGGGAGGCTTGGGTAGGCTATTTGTTTAAGCTCATTGTGTTAGTATGTGATGGTAAGAGAAGATGGTTTCTGTTGATTACTCAGAAACATTTAACCTTTCTCCAAATAGACCCTGGTGTTGTGTATATATCCATGTTCCTCTATCCTGTCATGTATTTTATGGACAGCCCCAGTCTAAGCCAAAAGGGATGAGTCACCATTGGTTTGAGTATAGACATGTGATGAAATTGTGGCCAAGGAGACAAGCATTATTATTCTCATTTCACTGGACAAGTGATAGGGCTCAATAAGAGCCTGAGTTTCTGACCCCAAAGCCAACCACGGTCTTTCTTCTACGCATGAGAGCACCCATGGAGAGGATGCTTATTTGTTTGTTTGTTTGTTTATTTATGTATTTATTTATCACTTGTGTTGTTATCTATTGCTGCATAACAAAGAACTTTGTTACTTGCAACAATGACCATCTGTTATCTCACCCAGTTTCTGATGGTCAGGAACTCAGGAGTGGCTTAATGGTAGCCTTGACTCAGGGTTTCTCAAAGATTGTAGTCAAACGTGGCTCAGCACTAAGCTATTTTGAGGCCATTTTCATAAACAAATAGACAAAATAAAGAAGATACAGGAATTTGGGCTAAAAGTTCTCTTAAATTTTCTCTCGGTCTTTTTATAATGTCAGAAATTTCCAGATTGTAATTGGTGAGATCTTTAAGAAAAAAAGATCCGTTATTATAAATTTCTGTATAGGGCACTTATCACACTATATTGCACTTATTTATATAATATGTAATAGACTATATTATTACGGGATAATGACATGACTCTCCTTTTAGACCAGGAGTTCTCAACACTGATTATAAATTAGAATAATTTGGGAGCTTTAAAAAACATATTGATCTCCACTAACCCATAACACACGGGCCCCATTCCCATTCAAGTGAATCAAAGCCTTTAGGTATGAGTATCAAAAATCATTAGTTTTTAAAAGCTTGCCAGGAGCCTGGCAGGTGTTGCTCAGTAGGTTGAGCATTAGTATATGCACCAGGAGGCCATTGGTTCGATTCCCAGTCAGGGCACATGCCCTGGTTGCTGGATCAGTCCCCATTATGTGGAGTGCAGGAGGCAGCTAATTAATGCTTCTCTCTCATCAATGTTTCTATCTCTTTCCCTCTCTCTTCTTCTCTCTTTCTAAAATAAAAAAAAAAAAAGAAATCTCAATAAAAACATATTTAAAATTTTTTTTAAAAAAGCTTGCCAGGAGACTCTAATGTATATCTAGGATTAAGAACAACTCTTTTCTTAATAAATTCTTATATTTTTGTTTGTGTTATACACATTTTCAGAAATTAAGAAAAACTATGGATAATTCTCCCTAGGTAAATCTTATCTATACATTCACAAAAATATTTTATATGACTTCAAAAGTTTGGGCATTCCTGATTTAGATTGTGAGTCAATCAATGGTAGGAACTGTTTGTTTGTTTTATTTAAATCTTTGTATATTTTTTATATGAACCTTTCTCTATTATAACATACCTACACTTCAAAAAGTGAGAATTTGAGATCTGGTATAAAGATAGATACATAGAGCAATGGAGTGGAATTGAGAGTCTAGAAATAAACCCATACATCTATGGCCAATTAATTTTGGACAAGAGTGCCAAGACAATTTAGTGGGGAAAGAGTAATCTCTTCAAGAAATAATGCTGGGACAACTGGATATACATATGCAAAAAAATTAAGTTGTACCTCTACCTCACACCGTATACAAAAGTTAATGCAAAATAATACAACTACCTAATATATAAGAGTTAGAACTATAAAACTCTTAGAAAAAATATAGGCCTAAATCTCTGTGATCTTGGATTTGGCAATGTATTCAAAGATATGACATCAAACGCAGTAAAAGGAAAAGAATATATTTTTGCTTCATTAAAATTTAAAACCTTTGTTCATCAAATGACATTATCAAAAAATGGAAGAAAATATTTGCAAATCTTATATCAGATAAAGGTCTTATATTCAGAATATATAAAAATTACTACAATTCAATAATAAAACATGTACAAAGCACTTTAATAGACATTTCTCTAAAGAAGATAGACAAATGGCCAACAAAAACCTGAAAGATACTCAACATCATTGGATATTAGGGAAATGAAACTAATGGTATCAAGGAGATACCATTTTACAAATAGGATTGATATACTTTGTTTAAAAAACCCACAAAATGGAGACTAACAAGTATTTATAAGGATGTGGAAAAATTAGAATGCTTGTACATTGCTGATGACAATGTAAAATGGTGTGTGTGGTCACAGTGGAAAATAGTAATTCCTCAAGAAGTTAAACATAGAATTACCATATGATCCAGCAACTTCACTCCTGGGTAAATACCCTAGAGTATTCATACACTTGTACATGAATCTTCATAGAAGCACTATGCACAGTAGCTAAAAGGTCAACAAAACCCAAATGTCCATCCATGGACAATGAATAAACAAATATGGAATATGAGTATAATTGAATTATTCAGCTACAATAAGAAATAAAGTATTAACATATGCCACAAAAACCTCAATAAACCTTAAAAAGATTATCCAAGTCAAAGAAGTCAGACACAAAGTCAGACATGATTTCCATGTATGTGAAATGTTAAGAATAGGTAAATCTATTGAGACAGAAGGTAGGTTGGTGGTTGCTAGTAACTAGGAGAGGTGGGAATAGAAAGAGTGACAACTTAGTGGATTAAAGAATTTCTTCTGGGGGTACAAAAATGCTTTGAAACAAAAAGAGTATGTGATTGCATAACATTGCCAATGTATGAAATGCCACTGAATTATACACTTTAAAAGGGTTAATTTTATGTTATATAACTGAGTTTCACCTCAACTAAAAAAATAATTGAGGTGGTCCCAGGTAAACGGGCAAGTTGATCATCCTGTTCCTCATATGTGAGATAATTTGTATGCAAAACAGCTGGCTCCGAGTTATTTCTTGAAACTACTTAAAATACTGGAACACACTAAATGTTCAATAAGTATTAGCTAGTATTAAAAAATGAAAGTGGGAGGTTTAGGCAGTTTGTAAAAACATGATGCAACCTTAACTCTGTATCCTGGGCCTCACTTAGTTTCTGCCACATGGTACACATTCTCTTCTGACACATGGTACACATTCTCTTCATGTGCTCTAAATTGACCTGACTGGCAAGTCTCATTCTCTAGAGATATTCAGGAATGAACTATATATCTCATCACCTCAGATCTCTGAAGACTGACTGATATGCATTAGAGGAAAATGAAATTTGGACAAATAACTGTTACTCCATACACTATGCCATATAAAACATTGAAGTAGCAATGCAACAAAACAACCAATGTGACACAAAGATCCACGTTTAGTTTTCTATGACTAATCTTCTACAGTGAATGTTTTCCTCTCATCCAAACTTAAATAAATACATAGGTAAACTGTGGGAGTCTCCTCAACTATAATAACATACAAATCCAAGGAAAATGAGGAGAATAGCATCTCTAAACAGAATGGACTTGACTCTAAATAAAGCAAGGGTACCTTTCCAGATCATGAACTTTGTCAAATTACTTGTGTTGATGCTCTTAAGGTAGGCCAGGATTTATGAATACTTGTTAATCTGTTAGAGGAAGCATTTATGGGGTCCTCTGTGTAACTATTTTTAGAGTTCTGCTCTTATTTTTAGCACTACTGCATGCAACTACCACACATTCCTGGATGCTAAATTAATGAGCCTTCCACACATAGTCACTACTTTCATCTGAGATGCTCAAAATGTGCTTTGCATTTAGTGAGACTCATTATAGTTCTAACATGGTTACTGATAGACCTAGTTGAGAGGGATAATTACAGTATTTAATTGTGTAATATCTTCATTTTATATAGCAGACTAGAGACCCATTGTAGGGAGATTCCTTCAAGAATAGAGCTTCCTGTGGCATCTCCCCTCCCCCTCCCCCTGCTTCCCTTCCTTCTCCGACACCCCATTTGCTTCTCGGTAGCTTCACTCCCTCCTGCACTTGGCTTCCTTCTATGCTGTCTTCAGTCTTTGCTCTACATCTAGATATGCAAATTAGTCACCATCTTGGTTGGGTTAATTTGCATACTCACTCCAAATTTGGCTTGTGGGTGTAGCAGAGATATGGTCAATTTGGATGTTTCTCTTTTATTAATGTAAATATTAAATGGCTCAAATAGGATTGGTGATGAGGTTATTTGCAGGTGAATTTCTGCTTATTGCCACTTCTGATGCCACCATTCAGAGTCAATCCATTAAAAGAGCATTAAATGGAATTCTTGGTTTCAATCACCTTTCTCCACTCCCCTCCCCCCAACTCTGTTTTCCAGTCTCTGGTCTTATTCATGTCAGTGCCTGCTACCACTGGCCACCAAAATGCTCAAGATTGGAACCTGGGGGTCACTGTTGATTCTTCCCTTTTCTTACATGCCCACACCCACCCCATCAGCAAGCCACATCTTGACATTTCTTTCCATCTCCTCTGTCTCATCCTGGTTCCAGCTGCCCATTTCTCTTACCAAGACTCCTGCAATAGCCCCTCCATGTTTGCTCTTGGCCTCCTGCAGTCCATTGTCTGCAAGTCAACCACAGCCATCTTTGCAGTGGGAACCAGTCACTGTGAGTCTCTGCTCACACCCTTGTTGCCCCTCAGACTCTTTCCACCTCAGGACCAGTTATGCTGGTTGTTTCTCCTCAGTATATGCTCCCCTCTTTTCCTAGGGCCAACTCCTTCTCATATGGCTTTGTGTAGTCCGTCTAAAGAAGGTCTCCACCCCCAGTACACACAACAGCTATTATTGTCTTTCAGCCCTCATTTGTTTCTTTCATAACATTTCCAATTTTATTACTGTTTGTTTATTTGTTAGCTTTCCCACCTTTAGAATGAAAGCTTCATAACAGCCGGGCTGCATCTTATTGACTACAGTGTCTCTAGCATGGTCAGTGAGCATGATCACTGCTTCTGCAATAAGTGTGTCCAGTCTGGGTCTTTCCCGCTTCCTTTGCCATACTTCCATAACCCCGCCCTCAAACCTCTGAAGACTCAGTAGGAGCAGGTAAAATGTCTGACAGAGGTTAAACTCTCCGATTTGTTTGCTGTAAAAATGATATTTTTGTATCTAACCCCTCCCCCCCCAATTATATGTTTGTAGGAAAGATGAGGGTAGGGAAGAGGAGTATGGAAGAGTTACACATTTTCTCTCCCAATCTGTGAAATATAGGCATGAAAAGGTGAAAATGTTTGTAGAACATAAATGTTTTGGGGGGCAGGTCAAAATTTTGGAAGCAAAGTATATTTTCTAGGAATCAATTTGATTGGTATAGAGTTATTTCGTGTAAAGAGGACCTAATAAAAGACATATTAGGGTTAAACATTTGGAAAAAGGCTGTAAATAAAGACCTTTTATGGTTTCTCATGAAGTTTTCCTCTGAGTAAGTAGCTTCAAAAGAGCTCCTCTTTTTTCTTTTTTAATCTTCACCCAAGAATATTTTCCCATTGATTTTTAGGGAGACTAGAAGAAAGAGGGAAAGATAGAGAGAAACAGTGATGTCAGAGAAATACATTGATTGGTTGCCTCCTGTATGAGCACCAACCAGGGCCCAGGCCAGAGAGGAGCCTGCAACCAAGGTACATGCCCTTGACCAGAATCGAACCTGTGACCTTTAGGTCCACAGGCTGATGCTCTATCAGCTGAGCCAAACCAGTTGTAAGGTAAGAGAGTTCCTCTTTTGAAGACATGCAAAACTTACCTATAGTATCTTAGAATTATCTTTATTTAATATCAAAGGTGATAAGATGTATACTTGCTGTAGAACCTTCCTGCCAGTACAATTTTTGTAAGTTTTGCCTACCATCTGGAAAGTAAGATTGCCCTTCACTCTTGAGTTTAGAAGCTAATTTTACTTGGGTGATATGGGCTATTTTATGGATTCATTTACTAACCACTTACTGCATGTATTACCATTTACTATTATATATGAATGATTATGGACTGACTTACCCACTGCTTTTTACCATTTTAAGCCTCTCATTCCTTTGGAAGAGTGGCTTACATTTTATATTAAGTGTGCTAGGATAGACATGAGATTTGAACTTAGATCAGCTTATCATTTATTTATCATTCAATATACTTTCACCTTTGTTACTCTCTCACCATATGTAGGCTATTTCTTCACTCTATAACGTGCCTTGCGTTTCAAGCAGTTTCTTGAACATTTTTGGTCCCATCAAAAAGCTGTATCATTTTCCCTGGCCAGTGTGGCTCATTTGATTGGAATATCTTCTCATACACCAGTAAAGTGGTGGGTTTGATTTCTGGTTGAGGCACATACAGGAGGCAACTGACCAATATTTCTCTCTCTCTCTCTCTCCCCCTCCCTCTTTTTTCTCTCTCCCATCTCTAAAAAATCAATAAAACCCTTTTAAAAAAGAAATAAAAGTGTCTCTCAAATTACTTTTCCAAAGAGAACATATCTCTATAAAGCTTTTTGGTATAGCACCCCCAGTTTAACTCAGGGGATGAATTCACAGAAATGGCAGGATCATTTGCATGTGGGTTCTTTGGAGGACAGCCCCAAGGAGAAGCTCTCCAAACAGTCAACATGGATGATCCCCTTGGGCTGGTCAGTCCTCCAGCTTGCAGTGATGTTTATGAAGGTCAAAGGATCTTCAAAAATTAATAATAGTTTTGTCATCTTTACTCTCTGATTCCTTAAAGAAACCTTGTGGTCTGCTTACTCACCTAACCAACCACTATTTTTGGATGTAAGAATCACTTCATATTTTTTGTTGTACATTATAGGTTAAACTGTTTACAATAACACAAAATAAATAGTAGAAATAACAGCCATAGCAGAGTCAACAATTCATGCTTTACAACCCACTCAACTTAAGAAAATCAGGTAGAGCACTCTTTGGCAGGGGGCTTTTTGCAATATGGGGCACTAATTCCCTTTAGCCATGAATATGTGTATAGTATGGTGTGTTGGCTAGAGAGGCTAGAACTCATTACCAGAGAAGGTAGGACAACTAGTCCATCGGTGAGGTGGGATAGATGATATATGTATATGTATATGTATATGTATATGTATATGTATATGTATATGTATATGTATATGTATATGTATGTATGGTACATATACTATCTATACTAATTATAGAGGAATATGCAAATTGGCCAGGATACCCTCACACAACAATCAAACATCAGGCTGCATGGGCAACCAGGCCAGCTGGGGTGGGGGCAGTGAGGGGTAACCAGGCTGGTAGAGGGGAGCAGTGAGATGTGACCAGGCTGGCAGGGGTGGGGGCAATTGAGGGCAGCCATGTAGGCAGGGAGAGGTTGGGGGCGACCAGGTTGGCAGGGGGGCAGTGAGGGGCAGTGAGGGGCAACCAGGCTGGCAGCAAGGGGCAGTTGGGGGTGATCAGGCTGCTGGGGGGGGCAGTTGGGGGTGATCAGTCTGGCAGGGGAGGGCAGTTATGGGCAATCAGCTTGGTAGGTAGAGGTGGTTAGGGGTTGATCAGGTGGGCAGGGGGAGCAGTTAGGGGCAATCAGGCAGGCAGGAAGGTGAGCAATTAGGAGCTAGCATTCCCGGATTGTGAGAGGAATGTCTGACTGTTGGTCATTACCCTGGGATTGGGCCTAAACCAGCAGTTGGACATGTCCCGAGGGGTCCTGGATTGGAGAGGGTGCAGCTTAGGCTGAGGGACCCCATCCATGCACAAATTTAGTGCACTGGGCCTCTAGCATATAATATATACACATATATTATATTTTAAAAGAAAACATTATAGAGATTTGTAGAAATTTAACAAATCACACTTTCTGCAGCATTATCAAATGGGATCTGTATATATTACTGTAGATATAAATGTCCAGAAAATGCTTAAGTGAATGCCCCAACAAGTTATAATTAGGTTTAGGTTTCATTTCTTTCTGCAATCAAGTTAGTTGATGATATTGTCATTTGCAATTTATAACTGAGAAAACAAATCTAGATACATTAATTATCTAAGGATTTCCACAGAATCCTACTGCCTCTCAGAATTCAGTGAAACTCAGATATATGGATGATGAAGCAATTATTTTCAAATTTAATTTATTTTGTCATGTACTCACAAATCATCTATATGCTGCCTTCTTAGTGTTATGTGCTGACTTTTAATTAAAATCCTAAAACAGAAGCAGTGAAGTATATTATCATTATTATTTATGGCCCATTATTGGCTAAGGTCTTTATAATAAATGTGTAACCCCAAATTATACATTGTGCATATTTATGGAACTGAGATTTTAAAAAAATCTAAACAAGCTATACTTCAAAAGGAAAATCTAATTTTTAAAAGGGAGACAGATAATCTATTGTAATTTTTAAATAAATGAACTTGTTAAAACATAAATTAGCTATAAAATGTCATAAAATATATCATGTTAAGATACTTTAAAAAAAAAATCTTGCCAGATTGAAAAAAAATGAGTTGATATATTGCTTTTAACAAAAAACTTCAGCAGGCAGAAAAGACATTAGAACTAACTTGAAAATTCCCATCATGCTTCATTCTTTGTTGGAATTTTCAGACTCTGATGGGGTTTCTTTCATAACCAGCTTTGGCATTCAATGACCTCTTTTATTATAAAACAGAGTATTCTTGCTTAGCACAGTCCCATTCCCTTTTTTCCCGGTCCTCAGTTTCTGGAGTCACAAATGCATTTAAACAATGATCAAGTCATGCTGTAACAGACACAGGGAATAAATGAACAACTGCAGAAAAAAATTGCTAAGCTTGGGTCTGAAATCCCATCGTTGGAGAAAAACATGAGATTAATAATGCTCAAAAGTGTGGGTTGATGGAAAATTGGATATAATCCCGCTGTGTTTCACATCTGTTTTTTACTCTTGCTCTTTGCAGAACACATGAATAGTTGGTATTATGGAATGTATTATAAAACAATTACTTGCCATTTCTAATTATGTAATATTTGCACAGTGTCCAGAGGCAACTGTGTATACATT
>PVJN01023876.1:0-31790 GCA_004026805.1 Lasiurus borealis
ATTTGCACATCTCAGTATGTGTCACAGGGAAAGGAGTCAGGATTTGCACATCTCAGTATGTGTCACAGGGAGAGGAGTCAGGATTTGCACATCTCAGTATGTATCACAGGGAAAGGAGTCAGGATTTGCACATCTCAGTATGTGTCACAGAAAAAGGAGTCAGGATTTGCACATCTCAGTATGTGTCACAGGGAGAGGAGTCAGGATTTGCACATCTCAGTATATGTCACAGAAAAAGGAGTCAGGATTTGCACATCTCAGTATGTGTGACAGGGAGAGGAGTCAGGATTTGCACATCTCAGTATGTGTCACGGGGAGAGGAGTTGGGATTTGCACATCTCAGTATGTGTCACAGGGAGAGGAGTCAGGATTTGCACATCTCAGTATGTATCACAGGGAAAGGAGTCAGGATTTGCACATCTCAGTATGTATCACAGGGAGAGGAGGCAGGATTTGCACATCTCAGTATGTGTCACAGGGAAAGGAGTCGGGATTTGCACATCTCAGTATGTGTCACAGGGAAAGGAGTCAGGATTTGCACATCTCAGTATGTGTCACAGGGAGAGGAGGCAGGATTTGCACATCTCAGTATGTGTCACAGGGAAAGGAGTCGGGATTTGCACATCTCAGTATGTGTCACAGGGACAGGAATCAGGATTTGGGGATGTGCCTTCAACCATGCTTTGGCTGGCTCTGCTCCAATGATGTGGATCCATACAATCTAAGAAAAAATGTAATGTTGCATAACGAAAAGTGGTTATATTTTTGTTTTCATATCTTTGCTTCAGCCAGAGAGATAATATGAGAGACAAATTTAGGACCCATCAATATGAGTCTTCATATTCTCCATAAACGAAGCAGTATCTTGGACTCAGAAAATCCAAGCTTATTTTATTTGTTGAGATTTCCACCTTGAAGGTGCATAATGTCTATAAAAAATTGAATAGAGAAATGGTAAAATTTCAGTTTTGTCAGCAGAACCGTCCTGAGTTGTGCTAAAATAAGAGACCGAAGAAGATAACTTATTTTTCATTGAAGAGTGAAGTAAATTTTAGGGAAGATGGATATCTTTTTAACTGAGGAATCAACAGCCTGGAAGGGAGAGATCTCAGGAGAGTACAAAAATGTCACCCTGTTGCCAGCTATCATTTTCGCTGTCATGTTTGTCTCTAAACATAGAGAATAAATCTGGTCAGTCATAACTACATACTGCTAATACATGATGTCTGCTGAGTATTGATCTTTTTCTGTTCTGAGGTTTCGTTAAATTAGTTTTTCAATAGCTCCTAAAGTAGTATAAAATTTTCTGTTCCATTCAAGTTAGGTAAAATGTACATTTATATTGTTGACATAGATTTTTCTATCTGGTTTCCTGACATTTCCTATTCAAAATTAAAATAGTCAAAGTAATTTTCCAAACAGGCAGCTTTGTTTGACTCATATTCCTGCTCAAAAATCTCTGTGTACCTCAGTGCATGTAAAAATTATATAAAATGTCATCTTGAATTTAAGGTAATTTATAAAATTGTTTCATTCCATATTTAAGCACTACTCATATTGATGGGTGCTTTTAACTTCCAACCTCCATGAGCCAAATCAAATGAAGCATAATTGAACTCCATGATTTTAAATTAGAAATTCATATAATGATGTATACACTCTATCCCTCTTCCTTATTGACAGATAAGTTAGTTGACTAAATTTTTAATATTTGCCTTAACTCCAGTATTCTAAAAGTTTTACAAAATAATTACCATACTTTTATTTTACTTGGTCTTCCTATACATTTCCTTCTTTTCCCCCTTTCTTTCTCTCCTTTTATTTTTGTTACACACCCCATTCTTCTTCTGAAGACTTCTACCAAGATCACAATTTCATCCCCCTAATATGCACAACAATATTTAACAGTGTATTTCAAGATTTTTGTCTGTAAATACAATTACAAATGACCCTATATATTCAACATGCTCTTTTCTTCTGTAAATTATGTATGTTGCTTACTTTGAAAAATTATGTAGCAGCTTTCTGAATTAATTTAAAATACACAAGTTTTTACTTCACCATTTAAACTTTAGGTTTTTAAAAAATCTCATTCAGTATTCTAATCTGGCAATAACCACCATGTTTCACCATTCTTACATTTGAGCAGGCCATTTGAACTTTTCACATAAATATGATTTTCTAGTCAGGTTGTGTTTAGAAATTCTAATTGTTCTATTATTTACTCATCTTTGTGTCTAGCAAAAAGCTTAATTGGTGACTTAAACAACTGAGTTGATAATTAGGCAAATGTGTTCTGACAAAAATTTTAATGGTGTAACAAAAACACACACACAGAGATGAGAACAATTAAGAAGTTAATATTAAATAATGCTAAAAAGTTGTGAGTCAATATAATAGTGTTAGAGCTGCTACCATGAGTAAAATAATAATAAATAGTTACAAAAATGATGGGGAATGGGAGACACACACAGAGAAAATATGGTGCCCAGCAGTTGTGGCTCAGTCATTGAGTGTCCACCTATCAATCAAAAAGTCATGGTTCAATTCTCACTCAGGGCACATGCCTGGGTTGCGGGCTCTATCTCTAGTGTGGGGCGTGCAGGAGGCAGCTGCTCAGTGATTCTCATCATTGATGTTTCTATCTCTCCCTCCTTTCCTGTCTGAAATAAGTAAATATATATATTTAAATAAAACACACACAGCGTGGCCATTCCAAAAAACAAACAAACAAAAAAAACAAAAACAAAAAACAACAACAACAAAAAACCAACTCCTCTCTGACAAGGGACTCCTCATTAGAGAAAGCCTTAATACAAATTCATGTAAATAGGAGTTGATTAGTAACCTGATAAATAAGAGTTGATCATGGCAAGAAAAATTTCGGTGCTAAGATAATAAACCGAAACCACAATTCCATAATTTTTATTAAATAAATAAGTTAGAATGAATGAAATTGGAATAGTTTTTGACATCTCTGAAAAGTGAACTATAAACATATAAAAATGCTTGATATAAATGAAGGTTGAAGACATGTAATAAAGCAATTACAGAGAAGCTATTAGAAATGAAGTGCAAAAAGAATGTATCTGTCATAAAAAGTAAATATCCCCAAAATGAGATTCTAACAAATGAAACAAAAAAATAATGTCAGATAAATTAGTGTGGCAAAAACTCTTCAAATTAAAGATGAATTGTGCTGGAGGTAAAAAATACACACACACACACACACACACACACACACACACACACACACGACACTGTAGTTAAGCCTGAGATTAAAACACATCTGGTTTATTATTGACTAGAGGCCCGACCCAGCTGCCTTCCCCTGCAGGCCTGATCTTGCCCTCAGCTGCCCTTCCCTGCTGGCCAATTGGTTCTGATTGGTTAATTTCTATGCCAGTCAAAAGCTCCGCCTCCTATGCAGCCATTGGCTCCTCGCAGTTCACCCAGATTAGGTTCTGATTGGTCAGTTTCTGTGCCAGTCAGTGTCTCCTGGCCTGATCAGAGAGTGGGGGCTGAAGAGGCACAAAGAAAAACAGGGGTGCTGCTGCCGGCAAATCCCGGAGAGAAAGAGAGAGGCAACAGCTGATAAACAGCTGCCTCTCTCTTCAGGCCTGATCCGCATCCCCCCTGGCAGTCAGTGCTCGGTCGCCATGCCCACTCTGGTGGCAGTCAGTGTGGTCACTACAGCAACCAGCACTGACTGCAGGACTGACTTCCAGTGTTCGGTCAAGCCTTCGGTTGGTCATTACGGACCCTGGGTTTTTATATATATTAGGATATGCAAGGATAAAGAAAGAACCCCTCAAGTAACCAGGAAAAAGTAGAACAAGCCACACACAAATTTTTATAAATTTTCCAATTTTACATTTAATTTGAAAATTTATCATGATACATTTGAACCTACCTTCAAGTCCTAGTTTAAGAAACTCAGCACAATATCAGGATACATCCTAAAGTTATGGACACAGTTCAGGCATCTTCATTTGCAGTTCCTCAAACCTGACATACTGCATTTCCATCTCTGTGCACAGGATGTTTTTTTATGACTGGATGCTTTGGAAATAACTTGTACCTCCTGAATGTCAGGGACCTCATTTATCAATCAGATATTTTTTGGTCCCTCAGTGCTCACTTCTGGAATGTGCTGGATGCCTCCATCAGGAATATGCCTTAAGATGTATCTTACTCTATGCCAGCGGTTCTCAACCTGTGGGTCGCGACCCTTTTGGGGTCGAACGACACTTTCACAGGGGTCGCCTAAGACCATGGGAAAATACAGGTATTTACATTATAATTGATTACAATAGAAAAATTACAGTTATGAAGTATGGTTAGGGGTCACCACAACATGAGGAACTGTATTATAGGGTCGCAGCATTAGAAAGGTTGAGAACCACTGCTCTATGCTCAAGTGGAACAGTTGTGGATTGCTAGTGGCAATGTAAAATGGTACAGTTGCTGTGGAATTCGGTACAGTGATTCCTCAAAAACTTAAATGTGACCTGGAAATACCATTTCTCAGGATACCCAGAAGTACTGAAAGCAGAGACTTTAATAGGTGTTTGTACACCAGTTCTCATAACAGTGTTATTCACAATAGCCAAAATGTGGAAACAACCCAAATGTGCATCAACAGATGAATGGATAAACAAAATGTGGCATATACATACAATGTTATTCAGCTTTCTAAGTGAAGATGCCCTTGATGTATGTTTGCATATGGATCAACCTTGAGGACATACTAAGTGAAATAACATATATGTAAAAAGAAAATATTATATTATACTACTTATATGAATTGTGTAGAGCAGTCAAATTCTTTGAGAGAGAGAATAGTGGTGATCAGGGTCTGGGGATTAGTAGAAAGAGAAGTTACCTTAAACAAAGTACAGAGCTTCAAAAGTTTGAAAGTTCTGAAATTGGGTAGTGGTGATGGTTTCACAGCAATGTGAATATGCTTAAGGCCACTGAACTATGAACTTAAAAATGGTTAAATTGGTAAACATTAGTATATATATATATATTTACCACAATAAAAAATAGACTAGAATCTAAATCCACATAATTCTACAAGTGTGAACTTCACATATGTGAAACAGAGATATATATACCATTACCTATTTCATATGTTTGTTGTGAGAATTAATTGGAGAGAGATGTAATAACAATGTCTGGCAAATGTTAGGAGCCAACAAAATGTAAGTATTAAATGTATTATTATTTGACATTAGGCAGGTGTAGGCAATTTCATTTTTTTTTTACCTTAGATTTCTAAGATGTGATGTCATTCTTATTACATATAAGAAATTCCCATATTTTTAATCAGAATTTTAAATGTTTGTCTCCTGTTATATAATTTCCAACTGAAAAAGAAGCTATCAACATTTTAGTACTCATAAAAAATGTTTGAATTCATATATATCTTCACAAGTAATTTTTTTATTACTTTGGGTAAAATATTTTATAAAATGATTTTTAACAAACAACTGTAAATGTCAAAGCTACATTTGTAGATGTGTATTCTCTAATCCTATGTAACAAAAGCATAATATGCAAATTAACCGTCACTCCGTCACAAATATAGCGGTGCCCATAGCCACAAGATGGTGGCACCCGGTGCTGTCAGCCGCACTGGGGTCCTCCCGTCCCAGGGGGCACCCGCTGAGCGTGGGCAGTGTGCGCGGCCTGGCAGACTGCTTGCTTTGTTGCTGCGAGAAGTACAGTAAAAGTTGGCTCCCAAACAGCCTGTTTCTTAGGGAGAAAGGGCAGGAGGGGTCCTGAGAGCTCTTCGCTGGCCGCTCAAGAAACGGAGCTGATGTCGCCGAGGGAGCCCCTGGGGAGGAGGCAGTAACTGCTGCTGTGGAGCCGGAGGGGAGGAGGCAGGGGAGGAGGCAGGGGAGCCAGAGGGGAGGAGGCAGGAAAGTGGGAGTGGAGGAGGGAGGCAGGGAGCCGGAGTGGAGGAGGCAGGGGAGCCAGAGGGGAAGAGCTGGGCCACCCCCGGAGCCAGAGCAGAGGAGGTGGGAGGTGGGAGTGGACGAAGCGGATGCCTCTGCTCCCCCAGCGGTGGCGGGTGAGCTGCCACCATTCAAGAGCCTCCAGGAGTGGTGTCCTTGGTGCTGCATCCAGTCCCCGAGGCACGCCTGCCAGGACTGTGATGCCACCTGCCACCTGCCGGCAGCCGTCCTGCCAGAAGACAAGGTGGTTGTGCAGCACACCAAGGGCTGCCCGCACGAGACCAATGGAGGTTGCGGAGTGTGCCAGCAGTTCATGGCCCTTTGCTGCTTCCTGCCACACACCGCCAAGGAAACACATGCCCCGTTTCCTGCTGCCTCAACATCAAGCAGTAGCTCCGCCAGCAGAAGACACATCACCGCCGGCACCACGCATAACCCACGTGACAGCCGATGCCACCGCCAACACCCGCACCGTGCCTCCGCCGAGTCTGCCTTCCCCTCTTTCAGCACCACCCTGGTCCCCATTCTGCATCCGAGCACATCCGGACAGCACAGCCCCGACTCTGCCCCAGCCCTCGCCTGTGAGCATGTCACTAGCGCCTTCTCCAGCATGGCCAGAACTCTGCCCCCCCACCACGGTTTGCACCGGGAAGCCCACTAGCCAGGTGCCAACCCCACGGCCCCTGCCCAGGCCCCCCTGCAGCAGTGGCGGTGCCCGGCAGATAGCACGCGAGGCCCAGCAGCAGCAGCAGCCGTACTGGGTGAGCACCTATGGTATGTCCCTGAGGCACAGTGCCCCCGAGAGCTAGAAGGCCCCCATGGGCCTGAAGGTCACCCAACCAGGTCAGTGGCCTGTTGTTCTGTCCCCGGAACTGGCAGCCGGTACCATCCCCAGCAACAGCCAATGTGAGGCATGCGCAGGCCCGCGATGTCTCTGCAGACCCAGGTGCAGCCACCTCAGAGCATCTCTCCAGCAGCAGCACATGCTCAACACCCTCAAGTCAAACCCTCCGCTGATGCAGCCTCATCCAACACACACAGCCAAGTACATGGCCAGCCAGCCCGGCCTTCAGCTCTAGCCCAGCTGCTGACTCTAAACACCATGCCAGCCAGCGGGCCACGACCTGCTGTCCCTCCCCACAGCAAGCAATGGGAGGCCTGAACCCCCAGGGCCAGGCCTGAACATCATGAATGGGGTGCAACCCCAGCGTGGCGAGTATGAACCCCAGCACAGAGAGAGGCCATGGAGCAGCAGCGGCAGCAGCTACATTGTGAGAGGCGTGTCCGACTGTCCCTTGTGATGGGGCGTCACCTTCCCCTGATGGGCGGGTGGTCTCCCACCCCTGAGGGTTCCCAGACTGTGGGAGGGGGGCAGGCTGGGCTGAGGGACTCCCCGCTCCAGTGCATGCACTGGGCCTCTAGTCTCCTTACAATCACTTAAAATTCAACTATCTGGTTTTGACTTTATAGGATCTGTCTGAGAGACAAAGCATAGAATGAAGGTAAAATGTAGATAATGAGGCTGATCTGCAATTAGGTTTGAGCATGTAGAGCGTTAACTAACATATGTGAGTTTAATGAAGAAAGCAGTTAGATTAACCAAAATCCAATTCCTTGATATTGTACATTTGTATCGCATTGACATTCTGTAATTAAAATTAGAGTTGATGCTGCCCTATTAGTTCAGAATCCTCCTTCAGAATATCAGGCCATGGGAGTTAGCCAGAGAGCGATTGACTAAACTCTACTCCTTCATTTCTACCATTTCAGGCATTGTCATACTTTACATATTGTGCTCTAATCTTGGATGAGCACAAAGAGTCAGAAGAGATTAAGCTCAGTTTGTGTAAGAGGTCTAAACTTGTCAACAGTCAATGTGAGGCATGCCCAGGCCAGTGATGTCTATGCATAAGTGTTGCTACTTCATAACTGTGATTTTGCTACCATTATGAATCATAATGTAAACATCTGTGTTTTCTGATGGTCTTAGGTGTCCCTGCTAGTGGTTCTCAACCTGTGGATCACGACCCACACGCTGGGAACTGCTGCTGTAGAGCCTAAGACCATGGGAAAACACAGATATTTACATTATAATTCATTAACAGTAGCAAAATTATAGTTATGAAGTAGCAACGATAATAATTTTATGGTTGGGGGTCACCACAACATGAGGAGCTGTCTTAAAGGGTCGTGGCATTAGGAAGGTTGAGAACCACTGCTCTAGAAGTTCCCTCCTTGTCTCTCCCCCAAGTCCACTGCACCTTAGTCTTCCTGGCTCTCATTAGCATGCTGTTCCAGGCAGCAAACCTTCTGGAAAGTATCACCAATAGTTACTCAAAGACATGCTGCTGTTCTGTTACCAATGTTGTGAGAGCTATCTATGGTGCAGTAGGCACTTGAATTATTGGAGGAAACCCTGTAACTTATATGAATGTCTGTGTGCTGTGCAGTATGCTTGAGACTAAAACAAAAAACAAAAAATGTTGAATGCAAATTACAATAAAAAATAAAAGTAAAAAAGACTTCTCTAATTTAAAATATATTTTATTGATTTTTTACAGAGAGGAAGAGAGAGGGAGAGAGATAGTTAGGAACATTGATGAGAGAGAGACGTGGATCAGCTGCCTCCTGCACGCCCCCTACTGGGATGTGCCTGCAACCAAGGTACATGCCCTTGACCAGAATAGAACCTGGGACCCTTCATTCAGCAGGCCGACGCTCTATCCACGGAGCCAAACTGGTTTTGGCCTAGGTCTATGAATTTTTTATGTAATAGTTTGATGAAGTTTTTATAACTAAATATAGAACAAAGTTTCAGTGCCTACAGATTACTTGGAAATCCTAGTCACATGCAGGATATTTTTTAAAGAAGCTTTGGGTTCTCAATCTTCATTCTTTGAGTTGCAAACTGCAAAACATAAATCTAATAAATCAAAAATTACCTGAGATTTAAATAGGTTTGCATTAAAGTTATATTATTTTTATGTTGCATGGTAATCAAGTTTGTTTTCTGATTGGTGGAGAGAGTAAAAACTATTTTGCAGTCTTTGCAACACTAAAAAGAACAATTGCAGCAGAATTCTTCTAATTAAATAAGTTTCTTCAAAACACAGATTTGCTGAATCAGAAGACTGCTTCTCTCAGCTCTGCTCTTTAGAAAATTTCACGTTTAAAGCATAAAATAAAATAACAGTCTTATTTTGCTGTGAAAGGAAAAACTATATAAATATACATTGATATTTACTGATTCATGCTTTTTGTGAAATATCCAGCTCCTAATATGTCTCAAGAGTTCACAAGTTCAAATATTACTAAAAATATGTTATCATTTTTGCACATAATCAGATTAAGGCATTTCGCCACTGTCACGTTGAAAAAATGTTTTTTTCTTAATATTTCCTCAGAGGTAAAATAAGCAACAAAGTTCATCTGTTTAAGTATAATACTTTTATACCTAGGCTCATAACACATATTAACAAGAGAAAGTGAGATGATGTCAGATTCTTAGAAACTAGCATCCAATGTTATTGAATAACTGAATAATGTCTAATGATAATCAAGGAATGACATTGTAAGTAATTATAATTAACTAGCTTTCCCTTTAAATCAAAGGTTATAGGGAAGCAATTGGAACACGCAACCCAGGAAAGAGGGGCTTTCCAATGATTTTACTATCAGAGGATGTGGCGGATTTAAAGAAGAAATGACTGGGGACACCACACCAGGCAGTGACAGATGGGTGGTGAGTACTCTATATGTTTAAATTAAGAACAAAGAAAACAAAAACTGACATAAAATCACAGAATGCATTACATAAGTGTTATATGTTCTACTAATTTTGAGACAGTCCAACTAACAAAAATAGAGTTGTTATATAGTCATCCAGTTATTTAATAAGCCTCGCATTTAATAACTTAAAGACACAATATTAAAGTTGACAAATGAAGAAGTAAAAGTGTAAGCATATTTATGAACATGAAGCTACCTGCCAGAAAAATATAATATTATATACTAAAATGGGAATAATGGTGAAGAGGAGGGGAGGGAGAAGGATGATACATTTTATTTTTACTCATAAAAGAAACAAGGAAAGAGGAGACTAAAGATATTAATATAAAACAGCAGCAAAAATATGCACATTTTTCAAAATAATAAATTTTAGCAACAAAAAAGAACATAGAAAACAGTGGATATTGAAAAATTTGTGTGTGTATGTGTGATAATATGTTAACAATCAGTGTATGTGTGAATATATTCAGATTCACATATGATAAGTATATATATGTGAAAGAGTAGATATAAATACATGAATATGTACTTACACATATGTACCTATACATACGCATATGTACATAAATAATACAAGGTAGCTTTTTTTTCTGTGTATTTTAAAAATATTTATCTCAAATTATTTGCATTGGCATATTCTAGTGGTCGGCAAACTCATTAGTCAACAGAACGGCAAACCACGGCTCATGAGCCGCATGTGGCTCGCGAGCTGCAGTTTACCGACCACTGTACAAAGCTACAGATGGAGAAATAGTCTATATAACATCAAGATAGTTTTGCTACTCATAATCCATTTCAAAATTTTCTCCAGCATATTAAAATGGCAAATGTCTTCTCTGGGAAGGTATCCAGGTTTACATGAATTTTATTTGTTTGAACAATAATTTAATTTTTGTGATGCAAAATCCAAATATGGTTTTCATTATATGCAACTTAGTTTTTGAAAATTTTAAATATTTTCTTCCTAACTCCATTTGCTCATAAGGGGATATTAGGTTTAAACTTATTTTATTTTCAGAACTTTGTATTATTAAATTGAGCATTTTAGAATCTACTTAAACCTGAAATTAGCCCTAGCCAGCTTGGCTCAGTGGATAGAGCATCGCCCTGTGGACTGAAGGGTCCCAGGTTCGATTCTGGTCAAGAGCACATGCCTGGGTTGTGGACTCTGTCCCTGGTAGAGGGCATGCAGGAGGCAGTCGATCAATGACTCTCAACATTGATGTTGCTCTCTCTCTCTCCATCTCCCTTCCTCTCTGAAAGTAATAAAAATATATTAAAAAACAAAACCCTGGAATTGAATTCCTTTTTTTTTTTAAATTCCCAAACAATTGTGCCTTCTTATGTCCTTTTTTTGTCACGGTGTCATGCATTTCCAAGTGCATCAAATTCAAAACTGTTGACCGTTTTTTTACAACATACATTTCTCACCACTCCTCCTCCCACAATCCTCAGCTGCCACATCTTAGTCACTTTATTTCACAGTGTCTCTTCACATTCGTTACACTGACTTTCAATTCCCCAGTCACTGCCGGCTCATTTTCACTGACCTGGGAGCTCCCTCGCTGGCAGTGGTTCCCTAACCACTGTGCACTGCTCTGGATGAAGCATTCTAGAAGCCCGCTCTTACATCACTGCCCTGCTTAGAAACACGCAGTCATTCCAGTGAACCCCTCCTTGCCCTACCCCCTGATGTCCCACAAACTCATTCTCATAACCAGCTCAGATTGGCCTGTGACTCATAGTTGCTCCCCAAACCACATGCCTATGTGGAGAGCACACAGAGCCATATGTAAAAGGTGTGGACTCAAAACCTGGCTCTGCTCTACCTGGGCTGTTGGGTGGGCTTGAGTGTCCCAGACTTCGCTGAGCCTCGGTATTGTCATCTGTGTAACTGGACACTGATGACTCCTGCTTCACTGAGTTTTGAGTATAGAGGCAAACAGGAAGCACTTAAAATGGCATGTAGCATGCCGAGACCGGTTTGGCTCAGTGGATAGAGCGTCGGCCTGTGGACTGAAAGGTCCTGGGTTCGATTCCGGTCGGGGGCATGTACCTTGCTTGCGGGCACAACTCCACTGTGGGGTGTGCAGGAGGTGGCTGATTGATGTCTCTCTCTCATCGATGTTTCTGACTTTCTATCCCTCTCCCTTCCTCTCTGTGAAAAATCAATAAAACATATTTAAAAAAAAATGGCATGTGGCATGGTGCCCATTCAGTGTCAGCCAGTACAGAGCATTTATGGACATTCCTTTTATTTATTTTTTTGTATTTCAATTTATTTTCACTGACAATTGGTTTGTTAGTTTTGCTTTTCTGGAGTCGTCTCCTGAATAAATGTATGTTAATTGATTATTTTGAATGGATGTAAGTGACAAAAAGGCAGAAACTACTCATTTAAACTTGCTAGCAGGCATTCTCAGTAGATCTTATTTATTTAAGCTACATGTTTCTGATTGGTTTGCTTATTAGATTTAAGAATTTAAATCTAATTATTTTTTTGCTTTATATAGGAGTTCATGATTGCCAATTTTTGTTTATATATGTTTTTATTAAAATTGGCTAGTATTCTGATAATTTAATAATTAAATAATTAGAACTTTTGAAAGTGTTTTATAACATTAAGAATACACAACATTAGTTTAACAACCTATTTAGTGCCTTCCTTTTTACAATCTATCAAATACACACTATTTTAACTTGTGACTTACGGAAAAATTAAGTTCACTCAAGATTCAGAGAGTTTAGAGGGAACTGAAAGATAATTTTAACTAGTTTTCTTATTTCTCAAGTGATAAAATTTGACTTGCCCTGTATCACGTATGAAAACCCAGGTTTGCTAAATCCATGTCTTTTGCTGATCCAAATATGCATAATTATTTATAGCATTGTAGAACAGAAATTCAAAGATCAAAGTTTTTATACTTCTTATTTAGCATCTTAAACATTGTATTTGTGTATTTTAAATTCCAGCTCAATACATTTTTGTTCTTTTCAAAGATTAACAGAATAATATATTTTAAAATGTTAGGCCTTCTCTACATTAAGCATTCTATTATTTTAGAGATTTGTGTCAGAATGTTAGGGGTGATTGAATACATCCCAAACAGTTAACAATGGCTCCTGGCTTACATAATTATCTGGATATATGTCTATACTTATTCATAAAGTGAGAACATATTTGATTTGCTGTATAGTTAGGCCTTTCTATTATAATTAGGCATAGTCCTACTTTCACTGGTGTAAATTTTCATTCCATGGTGTTATTTTCAATATTTAAAAAGTATAATGGCATTTACAGTACACGCAAATTAGAATTCTAATTTGTGCTTTTACTGTGTTTTCAAAAATCTTAAGTCCTTCATGTGCCATGTGTCGCCAGTGATTTCCACATAAAGTCTCACTCCACGTGAACATGCTCAGAGTTCTGCACCATCTGCCTCAGGCCTTGTAGTGGCGCAAGGTGGTGTTTTTTACCCCCCGGGAACAATTATTGTCTGCGCAGTGGATTGGTTAACACGAACGTCTCCATTTCACCGTGGAAGCGCAGATGCTCACGTTTTATGTGGCTTCTCTGTGGGACAACCAGGCTGATGAGTGTGTCCACGAAAAACACATCCTTAGAACATGCTGATGCAAAGTGGAGAACCGTTGTTTTTTTGTTTTCCTTTTGGAAACCATTTAGTCAAAGTATCATTTCTGGGGATAGTCATAAAGTATTTTAACTACTAAGTAACTTCAAGTAACTTTAGTTTATTTACTTACTATTTCTTATTTTTTAAATATATTTTATTGATTTTTCACAGAGAGGAAGGGAGAGGGATAGAAAGTCAGAAACATCGATGAGAGAGAGACATTGATCAGCCGCCTCCTGCACGCCCCACAGTGGAGATGTGCCCGCAAGCAAGGTATATGCCCCCGGCCGGAATCGAACCTGGGACCTTTCAGCCCACAAGCTGATGCTCTATCCACTGAGCCAAACCAGTCTCGGCAACTACTATTTCTTATTGATGAGAGAGAGAGAGAGAGAGAGAGAGAGAGAGAGAGAGAGAGAGAGAGAGAGAGATTGGTTTGTCATTCCACTTATTTATGCATTCATTGCTTTGGCAAGTCAGGATGATGCTCTAATCAGCTGATCCTCCTGACCAGGCTGGCTTACTTATTCACAGACATTTCTGAGAGCAGCAATAAGCAGATTAAAGACTCCCTCCAATTAGTTCTCAGAGCGGTGCCGTATGCAGATACCAGGGGTGTGAAGGCAGAGCTCATTACACACATGAGCAAGCTGAGGCCGTGGGAAGTGGTTAATGCACTAAGCATTAGTGCAGGGGAAGAAGCAGAGCTTTCTGATTCCCAGCGGCGGTCTCCTCCGGAACCCAGCATTTCCCCATCAGAAGCCAAACTGTTTGTACGTTTAAACGTGCTGTCATTGTTACCGTCTAAAGGAGCGAGGCGTTCGTTAGCTAATCAAAACAGCATTCGCAATCGCAAACATTCTTGTGCAGAACGGTGGGATTTGATTTTAAGTGATGGTGTTGGAACCAAGATCATGGTCTCTGAGGAATCAGTTTCCAACGTCTGAACTGTTTTCTTCACTTTGTGACCACAAGGATGAGAGGAACGCTCATAGGGAGTTTGACAGACAATGTGTAGCTGATGACATTCAAGTAATTGTGATTGTTTCCTTAGGTATTAATAATGTAGAAATGTGGGTCCAAATTATCTTACCCAGTTTTTTTTAAAATATCTTACTGATTTTTTACAGAGAGGAAGGAAGAGGGGTAGAGAATTAGAAACATCAATGAGAGAGAGACATCGATCAGCCACCTCCTGCATGCCCCCCACTGGAAATGTGCCCGTAACCAAGGCATACGCCCCTGATCGAAATCGAACCCAGGACCCTTCAGTCCACAGGCCAACGCTCTATCCACTGAGCCAAACCGGTTTCGGCTATCCTATCCAGTTTTGAACAAGTCATCCCTGAATGCTATCTTTAAAATTTCCTCTTCTTTTTTATTGGCATACAGATTCAGGTGGTACTGTGTAGAGCTATAGAAAATGATGATTAATAGCTTATTTAAGAAACACAGCTTAAATCCCAATTGACTTTTTTTCAGGTTTTATAGGTCAGAAACCAAGATCTAGCTATGTGTTCTCACAACCCAGTCGATTTTGTTTCCTATATGTGTTTTTTTTTTATCCTTATACAAAAATGACCAGTTGTTTACGATTGGAGATGGAAAGGCAATATCTTTTCATATATGACTAATTTTAGTTGTTTTTTTTTGTCACGGTATCAGTAAGAATCAATTTCAGATAATTTCTCCAAAGTGATAGCAGAGTTGATGACAGAGTTGTAAATAGAAGCCAGATACAGTATTCCCAGGCCAGCACTGACTAGAAATGCTCTACAGAAACATTTTAGAGAATGAGAAAAACATTAAGTAGATCAGCTGTTCAAATTTGGTGGTTATAAGATATAAAATATATGACGTCTAACACAGAGTTTGGCTTATAGTTAGCATTTCATTAGAGATTTGTTTATTTAGAATGTCTTTTCAATTAGAATAGTTTGGCCAGAAAACATAGAATTTTAAATCAAGCACATAAAAGCAAACCAAAACAAAAAATATTTTAATTTTATCCACTGCTGGGAACAAATACTTAATATTCAGTAACAGATAGATGAGCATATTTAATTTTATAGGACTTGAAATTCTAGACATCTTTACATGTTTTTTCTCAGATTATTCCCTTTTAATGCAATCAATCAAATACCACTCACAAAAATAACTGTATTAGTTGCTGTAAGAATATACTTTATATTGCCAAATACTTTCTTAATGAGCAGATTTTAAAAGTACAAATATTTCCAATCAATATATCATTTTCATAGTAAATACTAGAAATATGTGTCCTAAGTATTTTTTCCATGAGGAACAAAATTAGAATATGATGTGAATCACCCATCTGGAATTTTCCCCTGACATAGGAACTACCTCTTTGTGAGTTTCTTACTTCGTTCTCACTGTATCTTCAGAATCATTGAACCCTTGTCGAGTAAGGGGCCTGCTGACAAGAGAGTCAGAGTGTTAACTTCTACCTTCAGGAGTAAAAGTTGAAAGTTTCATGCACATGAAATCTAAGAAATGGCTATGAAAGAGAACTGAGAATGTGGAATGAAAGCACCGTGTAAACAAATGGCTTTAAAATGGAAACTCTGAAAATTCAACTTACTTGTTTGTTATATCATATGTAATAAGTCCTTTGTTTTCTGTAGGAGGAAATAGTTGAGAGTCGAGATGCAACTCACATTGCCCTGTCTCAAATTCACAGAGGGAACACCCTCAAGAAATGATAACCTTGCCCTCGCTGGTGTGGCTCAATGGGTTGGGCACCATCCTGTGCACCAAAAGGTCGCTGCTTTGATTCCCGTTCAGGGCACAGGTCTGGATTTTAGGCTTCATCCCCAGCAGGGGACACGCAGGAAGCAACTAATAGATCTGTGTTTCTCACATTGGTATTCTCTCTCTCTGTCCCTCTCTCAGTTTCTCTCTCAAAGCAGTAGAAACATTTTAAAAAGAAAGAAATGATGGCCTTTAAAAAGAGATGTGCTTTGGAATTAAGTATTTAGACTCAGAAGTGACACATGTCACAGATGCTTGCTAATTATAGAACAGAACCAGTCACTGGGTCCTAGCCAAACGAAAGCTCAGAAATAGAATTATCTGCTCACCTAGAAGATAGAACAAAAATATCAATATTAGTGAGAAATGGCAATATCTCACAGGTTTAGTTCATTTAAATGAAAAAAAGATTGCTGAAAATCTTGTTATGAGGATAACAGTGTAAGAAATTATGATGTATATGGAGATGAACAAAATGTAGTCACTAGGAAATATCCAAATTGAGCTGACATATTTACATAATAATAATTAAAAAGGTAGAATATGATATTATATTCAATTTCACATTGACCCCCTCCCAATTTTATGAGGTCAAAATTCAATAATACAGTAAAGTATAGTATATGTTAAATAACTATTCACTATTTTAATTCCTTGAAGGAATTAAGACATATATATATTTCCAAGACACATCTATTTGACAATAAGAGAGTGATTTAGTCACTTGGTAAAGATTTTACTTTAGTGAACAGTTGTGTTTATAAAATAAGAGGGTATGTGTAGAAGGAATAACTGGGTCAAAATTACTCAATACTACGCAGTTTTACTGTACCACAATGTATGAATTGCCTGATTTGTTATCCTCTCCCTGCCTTGTATTATTAGACATGTCTGTCTGAATTATGTATATCCTGATTTTTAAAAATAGATGTTTTCATTATTCAAGGTTTTATTCCTAAGTTCTCTAAAGATTTGAACCATTGGCTTTAGAGACAATCAAATTAATATATTTATATATCTGGCAGTTTGATAGGATAGAACAGTGGTCGGCAAACTCATTAGTCAACGGAGTGGCAAAGCGCAGCTCATAAACCGCATGTGGTTCGCAATCTGCAGTTTGCTGAACACTGGGATAGAAAGCTAATCACCCAAAAGAGATAATCCAAAAAAAATTTTTTTTCTTAGAATAATTCTCTTCTCTCATGGTGTGGGATACTTTTGGTAAAATGACTACTTATAGTCATTTGTAGACAAATAGGTACCCACCTAACATTGTACTTCCTTCTACGTTTTTACATTGTCATTATTAGTGCCACATTCTCACTTTATGTTTTATGTAGTAGACAAAATTTCATATAGCCTATCTAATATACCATCTATCAGTTCTTCAAATAGAAAAATCTAAGTTCAGTCAGTCAATAACATTAAGAACTTACTCAGGCAATGTCCTGCTTAACTTTCCAGCTTGATTTTTTAAATTTTTCTACGGTTTTCCTCTCTACACTTCCCATATATAATCAAACCTCACTTCTAGTGAGTTATTTGATAATTTTAACAAGTGTTCATTTATAGATTAAACAGTATATTAGACAGGTACTGTATGTAAGAAAGGTTAAAACAATCATTTGAGGGTCTGGAACACATTAATTCAATTTACATCATTTCTAATAGGGGAAAAATGATTCAGATTTTGAACAAATCTCTTTTTAAATAGCCTTCTGAAATGAATTAGAGGGCCAAGGTTCCATTGTACTCTATTTCTTGTGCATACTAAATATCATATTTGATATTATTTCAAATTCTTCAAGTTCCTTCTCTGAAGAGAATCTGTTGTTTACTACCTTATCATCCAAATTATTTGGTGGTTGCTAAAGTTTAATGAAAACATGGGCATAATCTGTTGGATATCTTACTGTACCCTCAACATTGAGCATAGTGCTTGAGATATAATATTTACTAAGTAATTTTAATAAATAATTGAAGAAATGAGGCATGAGGTGGATAGTGACACCATTATAGGAAATGAGTAGAGCCCGAGAATCTTTAACAAGAAGGTAAAATTTGAGACTAGTATTGAAAGGTGCCTAAGATAAGGATAAATAGGAAAGATAGCTACAGATTACCCCAAAGAATGACAATGTTGCATAAAGTCACCCATTAGGAAGACATAATTCTGTCATTGAGAGATCACAATGAATGTTAACCTTGTAAGACACAGAATTTGACGTCAGTATTTATGTCAGGGTTAAGATGCTATTTAATAAAGATTTACTGTTCTACAAACTAGATAAAATGGGACAAGTTCTTTCAAGAACATGAATTACTAAAACTGAGAAAGCATTAAAAACCTGAAGTGTGTGTGTGTATGTGTATGTACACTCAGTATACAAATTTGTGCACGGATGGGGTCCAGCCTTGGGGAGGGGCTGCAGGCGGTTGGCTGGCTGGCCCTGCCCCTGATCTAACTGCCAGTTGAACTCCCGGTTGAGGGGACAATTTGCATATTAGCATTTTATTATATAGGATTTAGTATTGTTGTTAATCCTCACCTGAGAATATTTTTTCTATTGATTTTTAGAGACAGCAGAAGGGAGGTGAAGAGACACACAGAGAGAACATTGATGTGAGAGAAACATCAATGGGTTGCCTTCCATTTATGCTCCAGTTGGGCCAGGGTAGAGCCTGCACCAAGTACATGCCCTTGACCAAAACTGAACCTGAGACTCTTCAGTCCAAGTGCCAGTGCTTTTATGACAGAGCAAAACCAATTAGAGCTATTAAAAACTTAAATTTTAATTAAAAACTGTCGTGCAAGAAAGCTTAAGGCCTAAAGGTACTTTCCTAATGACACCACACATTTAAGAAATAATATTGATTCTATGCAAACTTTTTTCAGAAAATAAAGAAGAAATAGTAACTCATTAAACATACATTATTCTGATATAAAAACCAGAAAACATTATAATGAAAGTAAACATATATCAATATCTCTTATAAAAACAGAAAAAAATTAATAAAATATTAGCAAATTGACTTCAAAAATATATAAAAATGATGCCAAAATTTGTAATTTTATCTTACAAATGAAATTACTAAATATTAAAAAAATTAATCAATGAATTTTGCCATTTTCACAAAAAAGAATAGATGGTCATCTGAATCGATGAATAAAAAGCATTAGAAAATATTCAATAACCAATCATGATTTTTGAAAATCTCAGAAAATTAACAAGTCCTTCACCTAACAACGGGTTTCTGTGTGAAAGAAAGAAGAAAGCTGCGGTTCCTGTGACACTTACCACCCAAACACTTACGTCTTGTCCCTGAGATTGCAAACAGTTGCCTACTCTGCTGTTGCTGTTTAACATGTATCAGAGATCTTACTCAGTGCAATAGGCAAGGAGAAAAAAAAATTAAATCTTATTAAGTAGGAATTTCTATTAATATCAGGACCAAGATAATGGTGCTATATATTTTTTTTAATATTATTTGACAACGTGGAGCATCCTCTGTGAACTTTCTGTTTGGTAAAACATTCAATAGGAGCTTTCTGTTGAGTCTGACTTCCACTGTCTTGATCCCTTCTTTATACTTTATATTTTAAATATGCACTACATACTGTTTTTCATGTGTTGAATATTAAATAATAAAAACAATTTATAAAATGTGAAGCAGAGTAGTTATATTAGTAAGTTGGTTTGTGTGGACATAGGGTATGAGGGTGAATATATTCTCAGCACAGGCCTCAGGCAGATTCAGAGAACAGAAGTAGCAAATCCCAAGAATTTGGAAACATAACTGTGTATCTGATTTTAGAGTATTCCCTCCCCTAGGACTAAAATTATCTATCAGAAAATGAACAGTTCATATTGGAGTCTTTACAGAGTCACATAGAGCAGAATACCTGTGTGTTTTATTATTATTATTATTATTATTATTATTATTATTATTATTGTTAAAGTACGTATTACATATGTCTCCTTTTTCTCCAAGTAACCCCTCCCCGGCCACTCCACTCCCTAGTACAAGCCCCCACAACCCCTGGTGTCTATGTCCATTGCTTATGCTAACATACATGCATACAACTCCTTTAGTGGATCTCTTACCCCTCACCTGCCTTGCCTCTGAGATTGGATGGTCTGTTTGGTGTTTCTTTGTATCTGGATCTATTTTTGTTCATCAGTTTACATTGTCATTATATTCCACAAATGAGTGAGATCATGTAATATTTATCTTTCTCTGCCTGGCTTATTTCGCTTAGTATAATGCTCAGTTCCAGCCATGCTATTGCAAATGGTAAAAGATCCTTCTTTTTTATAGCAGCACCAGACCAGAGGCCTAGTGCATGAAATTTGTGCACTTGGCGGGGGGTGGGGAGTGGGGTGTCCCCTCAGCCCAGCCTACACCCTTTCCAATCCGGGACTCCTTGGGGGATATCCGACGTCCCCAGAGTCGGGCCTAAACCGGCAGTCAGACACCCCTCTCACAGTCCAGGACCACTGGCTCCTAACTGTTCATCAGCCGGCCTGCCTGATCTACCTAACGCACCCCCTCCCCACGCTGGCCTGGTCACCCCCAATTCCCCCCCTTCCAGCCTAATCACACCCAACTGTCCCCCCCCCCCCTGCTGGCCTGGTCGCCCCTAACTGCCCCCTCTTGCTGGCCTAGTCACCCCTTACTGCCCCTCTGCCAGCCTGGTCACCCCCAACTGTCCCACCCCCATGGGCCTAGTCAGCCTGTTTGGTCGTCCATTCAGTTGAGATGGTTCTTTAGGCTTTTATTATTATAGGTAGTATTCCATGGTGTAGATGTACCACAGTTTTCTAATCCACTCATCTGCTGATGGGTATTTAGGTTGTTTCCAAATCTAAGCTTTTGTAAATTCTGCTGCTATGAACATAGGGGTGCATATATCCTTTCTGATGGGTGTTTCTGGTTTCTTGGGATATAGTCCTAGAAGTGGGATTCTAACTTGTTTCTTAAATATACATTTTATTGATTTCAGAAAGGAATGGAGAGAAGAGAGAGAGAAACATCCATGATGAGAGACTCATTGATCAGCTTCCTCATACATATATGCCCCCTTTTTGGGGTCAAGCTGGTCACTGGGGCACGTGCTCTGACCGGTACTTAAATCGTGATCTCCTCGTTCAGGAGTTGATGTTCAACCATTGAGACACATCTGCTGGGCAAAATACTTAATTTTTTATTTTGAATAAAGAAGTACTCGTAGCGGTAAGGAATATTAGTGTAAAATTACCTCCGTCTGTGGTAAGTTTAAACAGTTATAATCAGCAAGCCAGGAGAAGGGGGAGGGTGACAATCCTATTGCAGGTGTCTACTGAGAGTAGTCACTCTTTCAACACCCTTTTCATTCTCTCAGCCCTAAGAGACTACGTATTAAAATTCCAGGAGTCAGGAACTCTTGTGAAAAAGGAGAAGGATTTTGAAGCTGTATTTAAAATTTAGCCTCAGTGCATCTATTTTGATGAAAGAGTGTAAAAATGCAAATTTCGGTAACCATTGCAAATTGTCGTTTTATATATTCTAAACATAAGCTGGGAAATTTTAGTAGCATAATAATTTTAAGTTTAAGTAAATTTAAATTCACTGATGATTCCTCTGCTGCCTGTAGCTTATTTCATTTTCAACCAAGAATGAAGAGAAATACCCCACACTTTGGGGAAGCAATTTGGGTTTTATGTTTGCCGTGCTTGAAAGACTAAGTAAAATATTTGTCTGAAAGAATTTATTTTCTCACCTTGATAACTGATGCCACTACATGGAGCTTATAAGTAAGCCATAAAGACTTTGAAATGTGTACTTTTTAAAAGAATAGAAAAACTTTAACTATGTCTGCTATTTTTTTTCTCCCAGGTTATAGTATTAAACCAGGCTTGGTTAAGTGTTGGGTGACATGTGACTTTATTGTTGCTATTGCTTTGGTCCAAGCCAGCCCTCAGAAATCCCAACGAATAAATATTTCTCACTCTTAACTCTCCACTGGTTCAGAGGCCTTCGAAGAGTCAGAAATGATTTGGTTTTGCATCTTCTTTTACTTGGATGTTTCATTTAAGTTCTCTTTAGAAATTCATGCTTACGGAGCCTATTCAGGGAAGTACTTAAGGATTCCTAGACTTGTGGCGAATAAACTTGTGTTTCTTATAATCCTATAAAATAGACACTTTCATTTGCCGAGCAGCCTGGTGTAGAATTGTTATCAACCATTGTGCTTCTTGGAGAAAGGCAGTGCGGTTTGTGCTAAATTAATCTTTCCTTAAAAAGCAACTATAACAACAGCAAAAACAACAACAATTTTTTTTTTCTGGAGGCTAATTACAAAATGAGTAAATTCTGTGGCTTAGGGAAAATACTACCTACTGATAATAGTTATTTTCTTGTTCTCTCTCTTTTTTTAAGTTTCATACATTCATTTAATGTATTAAAATATCTACTTACCACATTGCATTAATTCACGAAACATCCTTTTCTCTTTTGTAAGGAAAAATATGAGGTTAAATACTTAGCATAGATGGTGCCAAAGCACATTTAGAGATCTTTAAAAAATGTAATGGTTATCTGAGCATTTAAAAAGTAATTTTCATTTCTCTTTATTGCACCGTAGTTCACTTTTTGTCTTTGTTTTGTAAAAATGAATGTGATTTTTTAAGAACAGTTCTGATATACAGAAAAATTATGAAGATAGCACACAGACTTCCCATATACCCCATTCACTTTTGTCTATTTTAACATCCTACATTAAGTAGGGTTGTTACTTTGTCACAAGTCATGAAACAACATTGATATATTATTATTACTTATTCTCTTTTTAATTAATTATATTGCCAAAAGGCTTTAGCAGTATCTTAAAAACTGTACCACAAAGAAAGCCCACTGCATGGGAGAACAAATTTGCCAATTTTATCTCTGATAAGGGTTTAATCTTCAACATTTACAGGGAACTCATATAACTTAACAAAAGAAAGATAGACAACCCAATTAAAAAATGGGCAATGGGCCTAAATAATGAATTAGTAGCAAAATGAATTTAAGTTTTTTGAAAGAGGACATAGGAAAGCCAAGAGACATATGAAAACATGCTCAAAGTCAATAACCATCCAAGAAATGCAAATCAAAACAACGAGGTACTATCTCACACCTGTCAGAATGGCAATCATCAACAAATCAATAAATGACAAGTGCTGGCGAGGATGCAGAGAAAAAGGAACCCTCATGCACTTCTGGTGGGAATGCAGCCTCTGTGGAGAACAGTATGGAGTTTCCTCAAAAAACTGAAAATGGAACTCCCATTTGACCCTGTAATCCCACTTCTAGGAGTATATTCCAAGAAACTAGAAATACCAATCAGAAAGTATATATACACTCCTATGTTCATAGCAGCACAACTTATAATAGCTAAGATTTGGAAATAGCCTAAGTGCCCATCAGCAGATGAGTGGATCAGAAAACTATGGTACATCTACACAGTGGAATAGTAATATGCTGCAGTAAAAAAGAAGTAATTATTACCATTTGCAACTACATGGATAGAACTGGAGAGAATTATGCTAAGTGAAGTAAGCCAGTCAGAGAAGGATAAATATCACATGATCTCACTCATTTGTGGAATGTAATGAACAACATAAACTGATGAACAAAAACAGATCCAGAGATAGAGAAGCATTGATCAGACCATCAAACCTCAAGGGAAGGTAGGGGAAGGGAAATCAACCAAAGGACCTGTATGCATGCATATAAGCCTCACCAATGGACACAGACACTAGGGGAGTGAGGGCAGGAGAGGGGGAAAGTTGGGGGCCAATGGGGGTGGTAAGAACACATATGTAAAACCTTAATCAATGAAGAAAAAAAAAACAGACTATACCACAAATAAGACTCGTGAGTAAAATAAAAGAGTTTACATTTAAACATTAATTCCCAAAAGCTGTATTTACATCATTATATGTATTGTCTTGTAAAATGTGTGGCAGAAGTAAGTAGGTAGAATTTGCTATTATATACATTTTTGTTGAAATATTCTTTCCTCGGATATTAAATTGTAGACAGGATCAAAGATTACCAAAAACATTTATAAAATCCCACTTACAACGCATCATTATTTAAAAGTACTCTTGTGTTGTATACATCAAAAAAGAAGTATAAACATCTCTAGGTAGCAACCATAGTTATTATTCTGCTTAATAGCCTACTGTTTGTACATACAAAGTAAATTGCTTAAATTAAATACATTCATAAAGAAATAATTTTGTTTGGAGAAAGTCTGTGACCATTTTCTTAAGATTTACAGAGGAAAAGATATATGTTTCATTATGTAAAGTATATTATTGGAATAATAGGTACTTTATTTCATTTCTTCAAACTTCTCATAAAATATTTGTAATTAATTTTGGAGGTTAAATATTTTATGGTATTATCATTATTTATAAGATACCTGTCTTTATTATAATATACCCTTGCTAAAATTTGTAAGATGCATTTAACTAATATAATTACTCTCTAAATACATTTTCCAGAAAGTAGAAAAAATGGTATTAATGAAATCCCGTTTATAAAACATCATTATTTAAAAGTACTCTTGTGTTGTACACATGAAAATATTTAAAAGGAATAGAAGCATTGAGAAGCCTATTTCAAAAGCTAGTGTTTGAAATAAAACCTGAAAAAAAAAAACATGCTTTGGGAAAATGGTGAAAAACCCAGAAGGATGCCCTCTTAATGGGAAGAGGTAAAAGTATCTTCAGCTCTGGGTTCCATAGTTCTGGACTGTGCATTAGATGAGTGCCATATTCATCCCATTCTCATCTTCCTGAAGAGAGAAAATTATGTTTTATTTGGCCACAACAAAAGATTTCACAAAATAGAACAAGATAAGTACAGTTCTCATCTCTCCCTCCCTCCCTCATTCGTCCTTAATCAAGCTAGTACCTGCCCTTCACCTTTATCATTGTAGCCAAGCAATGAAGTACCCATCAACCCAGATCCTCTTCCCCTAATAGTCATTATGGCAAAATAAGGCACTGAACTGTCATATAGTAGGTACTTGATAAATAGGTTATGAATTCAATGAAAACTTCATTGTTGATGTCCTCCAGTATCTAAATTGTCATCTGTTGTGCACACTGAGTTTCAATGAATTTAAAAATGTACTTCCTTTTCTTGTGACTTTAGGAGATTCGTTTTATCAAGTTTTTATTTAATATCTTTCTGTTTGTGAATTGTCAGAAACACACAGTAAATTTGAAGAATACAAGAGCATAAAAACAACAAAAGCAAAGAAAAAGAGGATGAAGGATATTTTAGTACTTCCGTTGGATTTTCCTTTAAAATCAAATTTTTTTTTTAGATATTTCTATTTGTTTCAGAGTTATTAAGGCGTGACAAAAATCTTTTTAATTTTTATTTTTTCCTTCTCTCTTATCAAAACTTGACTTTATTGATGAGATAATTTTGTTAAGAGATATTTCTCTTAGAACGAGCAATTCCATTCAAGAAATGATTATGAGAAACTTATTTTTTATAGATTTAACATTTTTATTAAGAACATGGATTTGAAGTTACAGTTGAGTTTTGAATCCCAGAGTTGGACAATTAATTCAAGCCTAGGTGTCTCATCCTTACTTCTAAATAGAAATGTAGACTCGCATGGCTGTAAATGTTAAAATGTGTTCTAAGAACCTAACACAGCGTCTGCCATATAATAAGTTATCATTATTAATACAACTGTAAAATTTAGTGAGAAGACACATGTTTGTAATTGAAAGACAGGGTAAAGGAGGCAATAACCAATGTCGCATGGAGCATCTATGGAACACTAAGCTTATTAATTTGACAGTATGGTAAATGTTTCCCTTAGAGGAAACCTTGATTGTTTGGGGTTTCATGTCATTATATACAAGACATGATTCTAAGTCACACTGTTGAAAGAAATCAGAATTTGGCAGTTACTTAAGTTCTTTATATTACTTTTGTATTTATAAAATTTGGAGAAAATAATAGAATTAACTAAACTAGCTTTGAGAGTATTAATTTAGTTATATATACATCTTAGAGAACAGCATCCTTTACATAAAATAAAGGCAGAGTAAGCATTAGCTCTTAAGTATTACTAATGCTGGAAATGCATGAAATTTGTGCCATTAGAGGCCTTCCTCCCCCTGGCTGCCAGCACTGGCTTCCCTCTGGCACCCGGGACCCAGACTTCCCTGCAGCCCCACCTTCATCCGGCAGGTTGTCCAGAAGGATGTTTGGACTAATTAGCATATTATGATTTTATTATTACAGATGTTTTAGAAGAGATAGGACTCATTATAGACATCGTATGCAAGTTGTATATGAATTAGAGTAAAGCTATGTTCACTGTTGTAAAAATTCTGTTTCTATCTCTCTCTCCCTGTCCTTTCCTCTGTAGAATCAATAAAAATGTAAACAAGCAAAAACAAAAGAGACAGTGTTAGCAGGCTTGATTCTTTTGGAAGGTTCTGAGGCAAGGGCTGTTTCAGGCCTTCATTCTTGACTTGTACATTGACAAGATTTTCCTATATCTCTTCACATTGTCTTCTCTCTGTTCATGTCTTTGTGCTTAACTTTCTCCTTTATATATAGACACCAGTTATACTGATTTAGGACCCACCCCAATAACCTCACTTTTACTTGATTTCTTCTGCAAAAAATCCTATTTCCAAATAAGGTCACATTCTGACTTCAACATATTAAGTTGAGGGAAGGAAGGGTCCAATTCTATCCATGATATGTAGCTAGTAGCTAACATAATGTACAGTATAGCTACAGTACCTCTGACCAGCAAATTAAAATATTTTTCTCTTAAGTCATTGGCCAGGACTTGTCACATGGCTCTTACTTCACTAAGTATGAGACCATAAAGTCCTATCTGGAATCAGGAAGGCAGAGAAGTAAAAGTCTGTGTGGATAGCATGAATGGTCACTTGCTTTATTATTTGATTTTTAATATTTTATAGTAAGTCAAGAAGGAATTGACAACCAAGGCAAGATACTGATGATCACATTGTTTTTCTACACAACAGTTATTTTTCCTAAATATTAAGATGTTCTATTATTTATTTTTAGTTTCCTGTAGTTGTAGACAATGTAAAGATAAAATAGTAATATTTTGATAATTTTCTTTATGGAATTTATATTGTTGGAAAACTGCAAAAGATTCCATATGTACACTGACACCTTATTTAAATATTATGGCACATGCATTCCCTTTGATGAAAAGGTTTGATGAAATAATAGCAAAACAAATCTTATTATGGTTTGGAGGAATATTAAACAAAAGATATTTATTGAAAAATGGAACATATGTCATTTTTATCATTTGCTATTTAATTTCGAATTAAAATGAAAACTTCTTTTTTCATGACATAAGTTACATATCACTAGAGGCCTGGTGCACGAAATTCATGAACAAAGGGCGGGTCTCCTGAACCTGGACTGCACCCTCTCGCAATCCAGGACCACTAGTTCCTAACCACCTGCCTGTCTGCCTGCCTGATAGCCCCTAACTGCCTCTGCCTCGGCTCCCACCACTACAGCTTCGTGCTGAAGGATGTCCAGAATGACATCCAGAAGGTTGTTTGTCTCTCTGGTCTAGTTAGCATATTATGATTTTATTATTATAGATACATTTTGGAAAACACCTTTCACCTAACACATGCTATGTAGTTAATGCACTGTAGGAACTTGTGCCTCTTAATTATATTGAAAACTATTATCTTGTATATTTAATATTAAACTTCAGGACAAGAAAAAACATTTTTGTTTCTCTTGGTTTTGCCACTACCAAAATATCAGCACATAATTCAGTGACAGAAGTAATCATCTATTTATCTTTCCTTTAATATTGTAAGCTTAGAGATATGTCCCTGTTTATTTATTGATACTATCTGTGACATAGTTTATTTTCTGCAGGTGTATATGCTCCATTGTTTGATGGCCTTAGCTTATTGTTATAAAAATTTCATTAAATGTGATTCGTTGTCTGCATAAAAAACCTTCACTTTTTTCATTTCAGAGAGATGTGAAGACATCTTCATATATTAAAGTCCTTCCCTGAGGATATGTGTAAGCAAATATAAAATAAATGCTCTGAGAATAAGTAAATATTAGGAATGGAGTAAAGAAAATAAAAAATAATTCTTGAAGTATAAAAATATTTTAAAGAATTTAGATTCATTATAAACTTGGTCCATATTTCATGCTTTGATTTGTAAAAAATCTATTATTGAAAGCCCATTTCATTTTGTAAAATACGTTCATTACAATACATTAAAATGGAAACTATTCAATAGTAGTTGAGTTTGAAGGAAGGTAATATTTAGTACTAAGTTTAGGATAAAGAGACAATTATATTGCTTCTTAACAAGTCCATAAACAAAGAAAAGAGACATAGAAATATGATTCCAGAATCTATTGAGATATTTAAAAATATATAGAAGATATTGCTTTAATTATAGCACATACCAGATTTCAGACATAATTTAAATGTATACCTGGTAATTTTTTGATTATAGGTCAAAACAAGAAATTTATAAAGAGAATGACTTTTATTCAGCTAATACACATGTGTATCTCAGTCTGTGTAGAAATATCTGGCTAGTTTTCTGATTAATTTTATTGTTAACCATTCCACTGAACAACACTCACTATGTTGCTTATTCAGCTATCACTTTAAAAAGTCCATGGAGGCTGAGACCGGTTTGGCTCAGTGGATAGAGTGTCGGCCTGCGGACTGAAAGGTCCCAGGTTCGGGGCATGTACCTTGCTTGCAGGCACATCTCCGGTGGGGGGCGTGCAGGAGGCGGCTGATCGATGTCTCTCTCTCATCGATGGTTTTGACTTTCTATCCCTCTCCCTTCCTCTCTGTAAAAAATCAATAAAAAATATTTTTTAAAAAATTAAAAAAATAAAAAATCCATGGAGATGTGCCCTTGAGAAGTGGAAGGTGAGCGGGAAACGAGAGACACTGCAGTCACTGCTGTCTCCGGCCCTTGCTGTCATTGCTGCCAGACCACATGGGAACGAATTCAGTGCCAAGTGAGGAAGGAATTGGAAATTGCTAGGGAAGTGTGAAGAAATAATGACAGGAGTCTTCTATACAAGTAGATAGAAGTTGAATTGTGAGTTTCCTGTTTATCCAGATTATTCTGCTATTATCTTTATTCCTCTGGATAAATTGCCTTCTTTCTAAAACATGGTTGTCTTTCACTTTCTGCCTGCTGCTAGGCCAAAGTAGAACTGAGAAAACTGCTTATAGATGAACGTAGATAGGTAAAAAGTAAGACAGTTGTACAGATGTATTTGTTAGCCTTTTCCTAAAAGTTATTTTAAGTGGTGCTTAGAATTTTTTCTTTAGCTCATGCTTTGGTTTATTCGACTTCCTGAAATTTTTATTGCTTTATCTATTTATTCTTTCCTCATTAGTTGCCAGAACTAAATGAAAGTAAAACAAAAAAATCAGGTAGGCAATCCTATCCAATAAAAGAGTAATATGCAGATTGACTGTACCTCTGCTAATCCCACCAGCCATGCCCACCAGCCGCACCCAACAGCCAATCAGAGGGAATATGCAAATTAACCCAACGAAGATGGCTATGGCCACAGAGAGAGCTTGGGTTGCCCCTGGCGATGGAGGAAACCAAGCTTTCTGGACACCCTGGTGGGCCCAGGCCTCTGCTAAAGGCAACAAAGTTTCAATGGCTGTGTGAGCAGAAGGCTTGGCTCCATTCCAGGCTACAAAGTTTCAATTGTAGAAGATAAATAAATCCCAGACACCAGGACCTCCTCTTGGGTCTCCAGGGGCCGTGGCTGGCCTGAAAATTACCACAGGCCCTTCGCCCAGGCCACCCCATGCCCCAAGGGAACACCCCCTGATCTGGGACACCCTTCAGGGAAAACCAATTGTTCCCCATCCATGCACCAGGCCTCTATCCTATCTAATAAAAGAGTAATATGCAGATTGACCATCACTCCAACACACAAGATGGCTGCCCCCATGTGTTCAAAAGATCCTGCCCCCATGTGCACACAAGATGGCCACCACAGTTGGGAGGGACCAAACCTGCAAGGGAGGACAGTTGTGGGTGTTCAGGCCAGCAAGGGAAGGCAGTTGTAAGGGACAAGGCCTCCAAGGGAGGACAGTTGGGGGTGATCAAGCCTGCAGGGGAGGGCAGTTAGGGTTGACCAGGCCAGCAGAGAAGGTAAGTTGGGGGTGACCGGGCCTGTAGGGAAGGCCAGTTGGGGGAGACCTAGCCTGCAGGTGAGGGCAGTTAGGGGTGACCAGGCCCACAGGGGAGGACAGGTAGGGGCAAACAGCCTGGCAGGAGAGCAGTTAGGCATCAATCAGGCTGGCAGGGGAGTGGTTAGGGAGTGATCAGGCTGGCAGGCAGAAGTGGTTAGGGGCAATCAGGAAGGCAGGCAGGTAAACAGTTGGGAGCCAGCAGTCCTGGATTGTTAGAGGGATGACCAACTGCCCGTTTAGACCCGATACAGATAGGATCGGGCCTAAACGGTCAGTTGCACATCCCTCAAGGGGTCCTAGATTGGAAAGAGAGCAAGCTGGGCTGAAGGACACCCCCACCCTCTTGCACGAATTTTATGCACCAGGCCTCTAGTCCATAATAATTAGTATTATAGGAGAAATTACTTTGCAGATTTGTAATGTATTTTTTTGTAGGTAATTATAATAACACTAGAGGCCTAAAGCATGAAATTAGTGCACTTGGGGGGGGGGTGTCCCTCAGCCGGGCCTGAGCTCTCTCACAGTCCAGGAGCCTAAGCCATCAGTTGGACGTCCTTCGCATTGCTGCTGAGGCAGGAGAGGCTCCCACCACTGCTGTGGTACTCAGCAGCTGTGATCCCGGCTTCTGGCTGAGGGGCACACTCCCTGTGGGAGTGCACTGACCACCAGGGGGTAGCTCCCGCACTGAGCATCTGCCCCCTGGTGGTCAGTATACGTCATAGCGACCAGTAGTTTCGCCATTCAATCAATTTGCATATTAGTCTTTTATTATATAGGATACGCTGTAGATCAGGCCCCTGATTAAGAAAACTGCTTAATTTGAGAAATGCAAAAAATTCACAACTCACTCTCGAATTGCCCCCACTGAAAATCACATTGCCCCCCCGTGGGGCGTGTGCTGCACTTTGGGAACCAGGGGGCTTGACACTTTTCCTCTCTGGGCTTCATTTCTGAATACATACTCATATGCCATAGGAACTGTATCCTTTCTCAGCCTACCTCACTGGGCTGTCATGAGGAGGCTCTGAGACAATAAACCTAGAAATGTTTCATCCAGTAAGTGATGTCTAAACAGGAAGGGATTGTTATTTTTAAGCCCACGGGTGCCCTCGCAGGGAGCAGGTGCTGATCAGGGGAGAGGGACATGATTGTTTCCTGGGACTGTAGCTATGGAAGCTTTGCAGAGGGTTCCGCAGGCCGTGGAGGGGCGGGCTCTGGCCAGCAGCCCTGTAGCAGTGGTCATTCCTGGACACACTGGTAGGGGGGGCAGAAGGGGGCACTAGAGGGGCAGCAACACCAAAAGGGGAATAACTGTCAAACCTGTCCACTTGGCGCCATTCTTTAAATTGT
>PVJN01023877.1:0-31789 GCA_004026805.1 Lasiurus borealis
CTCTAACCGCCTCTACCTCAGCCCTGTCACCATGGCTTTGTGCAGAAGAATGTTCAGAAGGTCTCCTGGAAGGTGTTCCAGTCTAATTAGCGTACTACCCTTTTATTAGTATAGATAGAGGCCTGGTGCATGGGTAGAAGCTAGCTGGTTTGCCCTGAAGGGTGTCCCAGATCATGGTGGGGGTTCCCTTGGGGCATGGAGCAGCCTGGGTGAGAGGCCTGCGGTGGTTTGCAGGTCAGCTATGCCCCCATTGGGTGAGAGTCCCCACTGGGGGACGTGGCCAGCCTGGGTGAGGGGCTGAAGGCTGTTTTCAAACCAGCCACACCCCCTTTAGGGTGGGGTCCCCACTGGGGTGCTTGGCCAGCCTGAGTGAGAGTCTGATGGCTGTTTGCAGGCTGGCCAAGCCCCCCAGCGGGAACCCACACCCCATGGGGGTGTGGCCAGCCTGAGTGAGGGGCCAATGGCTGTTTGCAGGCTGGCCACAGCCCCTTCAGGGTGGGAGGTTCCTCTGGGGTGCCTGGCCAGCCTGGGTAAGGGGCTGATAGCTCTCAGCCCCTCCTTCTTTTTCTTTTTTTTTTTTTTCAACACCTCTTTGAGTGCAGGCCAGGGTCAGCTGGAAGCAGATATCTGGGATTTATTTATCTTTTATAATTGAAACTTTGTAGCCTTGAGTGGAGGCCGAGGCTGGCAGAGCAGGTGGGAAGCTTGGCTTCCTCCATCGCCAGGGGTAGCCCAAGCCCCCTGCTCACTCCAGCTCCATGGCTGCTGCCATCTTTGTTGGGTCAATTTATATACTCACTCCTGATTGGCTGGTGGGTATGGCTGGTGGGTGTAGCAGAGATATAGTCAATTTGCATGTTTCTCTTTTATTAGTGTAGACAGCTGTTGCATAAATGTACATAAGCCTTGACATTGAAGTTATCAGAACTGTAATACAACCTCAAAAAGTAAGAATGAGGACATAAGTTATTATTGTTTCTTACTCTCCTGACCCTGTGACAACAAATTATCTCTGATTTCTATTTGCCTGGGTGTATGGGTCAGGAAGTAGCGAGTGGATCAGGAATTTAAATACAGATCTATCTGACTCTAAAGCATGTGTTCCTAACTGTTCCCTAAGACATGGTCATTTTCCCCATGAATACGGCATTACAGAGAAGTGTGAGAAGACAATAGATGACTGAGTTATAACACAAGGCAGTGTTATCAGTAAAGGTAAAATATCTGAAGGCTTGGAGAAATGAGCTTAGTGGTTAAAACTGTCTGAATTCAGAAACTGTTCTAGCATTTGGATGGCATTGGGCCAGTTATTTAACCCAGATAAGCCTCCATTTTCCCCTTTCTTAATTCAGAAAACTAAAAGAGGCTACCTCATTCTATGTAATAAAAGCCTAATATGCTAAGTATCTAGTCGTCTGATCTGCCATTCAACCAATCAAAGCATAATATGCTAATTATATGCTAAGGATGCTCAACCACTTCCTATGATGTGCACTGACCATCAAGGGGCAGATGCTCCAACCAGTAGGTTAGCTTGCTGCTGGGATCTGGCAGATCAGGACTGAGTGAGATAGACCAGATATGCCCTGGAGCCCTCCTACAGTCCCTCCCCAGCTGGCTAAACTCCTGTGTCCCTCCCCGGTCCCAGTGGGGTCTCTCCCCAGACCGATGGGGTCCCTCAACCTGGCCTGCACCTTCTCACAATCTGGGACCCCTGGGGGGATGTCAGAGAGCCAATTTTGGCCCAATCCTGCAGGCCAGGCCTAGGGACCCCACTGGTGTATGAATTCATGCACAGGGCCTCTAGCCAAGTATAACACACAGTCCCATAAAGCTGTGGTAAGGACTAACCAAAATCATATCAAATGAAGCTCTTGGAACACAGCAAACATTATAAATATTAGCTATAATTTGGCAAATAAATTAATTTATTTCTATCCCACTAGACTGAGAGTTCCTGAAGGATAGAGAAAGGCTTGTCCAATTTGCTTACAATTTTATCGCTCACACCAGACCCAGTAGCCAGCACAGAGTAAGACTTCAGTAAACACCATCTAAGATTCCAGATGGAAGAGGAGGGGCTTTATGGTTTGTTAATTTCAGAAACAGGCAGGACTTGACATAGAATATAGAATGAGAGCCAGCCCTTGCTTGATTTAATGATCTTAAGTAGATGGGAAGGAAAGAGAAGTACATTTAAGGTAAGTGGGATAGCACTTTGAAAGCTAATAAGGTGAGAACAGAAGATTCATACTTGAGGGACATTGAGGTCTCTCTCAACAGGGGAGAGAGATGTAAAAGGAGACTGGAACTGAAATATAGGGCCCTGGTTCCAGTCTAAACATGCAATCCTCTTACCTTCCTACTTCTAGCCTTTACATCCCCAGAAAGGGCTTATATTATCCCCCTCCTCATTCCCTTGAACATAAGGCTCTCATCGTTATATTTTGACACATATAAGCTATTCAGTGCTTCTAGAACTAAGAAATATGTGTAGTCTTATAGCTGAGGTTCAGGTGGCAAAGCTAAAAAGCTCTGCTAAGGTCTTGCCTCGAAGATCCCCACTATAGAATACTGCATTAGAGGAACCAATTCGGCCTCCCTCTGAAAGGTGGAGGGCATCGGCAACTCTGCGGGACTGTAGGTAAATCTCTCTCCCGTGGCTTTGAAAAATGAACGAGAGATGGGTGCCAAGAGTCTTAATGGTCCCATTCCATGGTATTACTAATATTAATACTCAACTTTGTTTCAAAATTGCACATGGAAGGGGTTGGCTCTAAGCTTTAAGCATGTGGAAACCAGTCTGGGCATGGAAATTTGAACAAATCCTCCCTGAGACCATTAGGAAAGGAAACTCAGAACACAGTCCGTGTCAAGACTATCAATTAAGAATGGGGGTTAGAAACCCCCTCCTGCCTGGCTGGGTTTCATTTGAAAACCAAGGAGCATGGAACATGGAAGGTGCTCAATATCAGGATTGCATTTTTCAAAGCATAATATCCTCTGTTACCTGTGAATAACAATAAGGACTATGCTTTTTTTTTTAATGTAATTTTCCAGTGAAATCATTTGTACCTTTTATCTCCTCTAAATTGTAATAATTTTTCTCATCCTATTTTTGCATACTCTCTTACAATTACCCCAAGATTTTTAAGAGAATCTTACAGTTTTATCACTTAAGCATATGTCTTATCTCTCCAAGTAATTGATTTTATTATTGAAACTGCACATGTACAGTATTCACCATAGCTAATTCTCAGGACTAAGTTTTGTGTCAGGTTAGGCAAAGATCTGAGACTGCACTTAGCCAGTGTTCTTTCTACTACAAGGCCTTGCCTTTCATGTAATGATTTATCATTTTACTCTCTTTCCCCAAAATTTACATTTTTAAGAGAACCCAGGGAAGAGAGAAATACATAACCCTCAATAAATGAATCCCTAGCTAGAAGTTATACAAGGACACATTCTGGACCATTTGTAAGAGGCAGTCTTCTTAGCAGTCCTTCCCTGGTCCTGACTAACCAGAAATAATTTCTAAGGATCTAAACTATGTAGATTGTTTTCTACACTACAGTTTCCTCAAAGAGACTCCAACGTCTGGAAGAAATGTTCTTTCACTCAATGACTAGTTTGATTATCTGCTAATTCCAGCCATTTCTATGGCTACAAAGGACAACTTTTGGATTTAAAGAGTTATCAATATAGTCAAGAGAGCAGACACTTGGGTGATTGCAGTGGTACATGTTAGAGTTGAAGGAGGCCATGGATGTTGCTATGAAATGAAAGACTCTATCACTCCCTAAGAAGGTTAAAGAAGTTTTCAAGGATGACATGGCACCAAAATAGAGTCTTGAAGAATGAGTAGAGCCAAGAATGGTTTGGCTCAGTGGATAGAGCGTCAACCTGTGGACTGAAAGGTCCCAGGTTCAATTCTGGTCAAGGGCATGTACCTTGGTTGCGGGCACATCCACAGTGGGGAGTGTGCAGAAGGCAGCTGATCAATGTTTCTCTCTCATCGATGTTTCTAGCTCTCTATCCCTCTCTTCTCTGTAAAAAAAAAATCAATTAAAAAATATTTTTTAAAAAAAAAACAGAAAATGAGTAGAAATGAACCAGATGGAAAGAGGGGACAAAAGAAATGTAAACAGTTGGGATACAAGCAAAGTCATGGGGCATTTGTTATTATAATGTGCCTGAGGAACTAAAAATGGCTTGGTATGGCTATATCAAGATTTAAATCCAGGTCTTTTTATTCTAAGCCCTCGGGTTAGAATACACTGGAGTTTGTTTATACAAATACATATAAATTAAGGTTAATAGTTCGAACTTTGTGAAGGGAATAATATGAGAAACTCAGGAAATATATGAGCTAAAATATCAGAGTATTCTACTTGGAACTGAAATAACCAGGGTATGAAACCTTCATCTGTTGAACCATAAACAGCCTGTCAATCGAAGCAGCAAACTTTTCCACGTTCTAGAATACAGACTTCTTGGAGACTTGCTGTTAGTTCATCCTGAGTTCCCTGGAAATACGGGTTACTATCCAAGGAAACCCTGCAGGCATCATTATATCTAAGTGCAGATGTTTTAGGGCCATTGCTTGATTCATCGGTCAGCATACACTGCTGTATGAAGAAACTATTTTTTGAGAGGGAAGGATGGGCTGGGAAAGGAATTGTGTCTTTTGAAATGAAACATTGAGAGGAAAAAAATCTTTTTTCTCATATACATTTAGATAACACTGCATTTGAGCCAATGCTAGGTCTTGTGGCAATAGGAGTCGTGTTTTTATTGTGTTCCGAGAATATTTTAAAGAGATGGAGTACAACAGAGAGAAGCCTTATTTACTGATGCTGCCAAACATACTACAAAGTAATAGTTAACATTTTTATATCAGTTTACAGCTTACAAAGAAGCTTTTATGTACCAAGGAGCATCTCCTTGAAGAGCGTACATTAGGAAATATGGCCACTTCTAACTGGTTCTGAGAGAGGTTCCCTGAGCAGGAGGCACTGGCTCCTTCCTTCACCACTGAACTCAGCTGCTGCCTCTGTCTATACAAACAGACTCACAGAGGCAAATACTCTTTGAGCCCCAACTTTTGAAGGTCCCAGTGTGGCCTGGCATTTCTACAGCCTACTGTTTTGTGCGCTCTTTGATGGGCTGTGTGGTACCCTTACCCAATGTTCTCTCAGTCATAGCCCAACACATGCTGAGGGGCAGTGTGAAGGAGACACGGGGGTTCTATTTGTGTCTGGAATGCCCCATTCTTTCTCCCAGTCTATGGTAAATGGACTTAAAGATGCAGTTCACGAAAAGTCCTGCTTCCTCTCTGTTTCCAAAAGTACCAGGAAAGAAGTGTATCAAAATTAAAAGAAAATAATTTCTGGGTTTGAGCACATGTAAGTACAGTGGTACCTCGAGATACGAGTTTAATTCGTTCCGTAACCTTGAGGCGTGGGAAACTATGAGACACTCAAGTCGCGGTCAACTGGTGGGTCGTGTGCAACCGACCGATCCACGCGATTACTCCCATCTCAAATGTTGCTCGTATTTCAAAGCAAAAATCGCTCGCTCGACAGCTCGTATCTCAAAAAAATCTCATATGTTAGGGCACTCGTATCTTGAGGTACCACTGTAAAGCGTATACACTTCTGCATTTCCTCTGTTCCATTGTTAGAGGACGATCTCATTAGACCTAAGAGTATCGGTGGGAGCCCAGCACAATCTTGGAAGTGCTTATAATTGCCATTGCTGTCATCACCATCTCCCCCAAAACCTCCCCCTAAATAGTACAAAGATCCCGGATGGCTAATAAGGGGCATCTCGCTGGCATGTTCTACACAATCAGAAGTGGGGTTCTGGGCTCTGTGGGGAGAAGGATTCTGACACTGTACCCTGGCTCCAAGGGAGAATACAATAACACTATTGTGTGAGGACATCATGAGCAGATGTGAGATTCTGGCCATCTCAGGCATAGAGGGGAAGGCCAACCTTTTTTGTCCATGATGTGAGCTGTAATTTCAATCATGACTAAAACACCTTTTCCCAAGATACCCATCACCTCTTGCCATCTTGTGGCTTAGGATGTGACCAAAAATAAAAGAATAACATTTTGGTGAACTAGAATAAACCTGGAATTTTAAAAAAATAATAATAAGCTTTATCTTATAATCCCAAGCCTTCTTCCACCATTTCCTTCAATTTTCAAAGTTTTGGTTTTTACATCATTCAAATCTGAGTGAAATGAAGGGGATCGTTTTAGCCGGGTACTTACTCCCTTCGCTCACTTTAAACTTCTGTTCCCAAAATGAAATTCAAATAAAGTTTATTCAAATTTTTTATTTAAAAAAGAAACCCCCATCCTCACCCCCCGGCTAAACGAATACAAATATAGTATGTAGTTAGGAATACTTATACCTCCTAGCCCTCTTTTCTCAGAATGTAGAGAAGACTGCATGAGGGGACAGGTGGAAGGTCTGTTGAAATAATGAGTGCAAAGTGGGGCCAGTCCTAACTCTTCAAGTTCACCGTTCTCATTAACAACATTTAATGGGGGCACCAACGAGAGCCCAGAGTTATCATCTGCCTCCGAAGGAACGTAATTCAGGAGATTCATTCACTGCCGAGGTGAGAGACTTGATGATTTCTCTCTCCCTCTTTCTCTCTTTTACTACCCTTTCCTGTCCAACCGATATTTTCTAAGGTTTATGTATGGTTGTCTGATTTTAAGCCTGACTCTTCTACTTGGAAGTTAAATTGCAAAATAACCTTCCCCTCTCTCACTCCGCCAATGATTAAAACCTGTTCCTACTAAGCAATCTTGTTTAAAAATATACGTACTTTCTTCCAATGTGACTTGTCGCAAGGACTTTTTCTCAGAAGAAAATCCGCATCTCCACTCTCTGCCTGCCTTTTGAAATCATTTTGCTAATAAAGACTGAGATCTTTGAAAATGACCTTGGTGCCTAGCCCATCCACTGGCTGACAAAGGGTACCTTTGACCTGGATCTCAGGGAAAGGAAGACGCAGTGCACCTGTTGACTTCTATACACTCTGAAGACTGGGGCAAATGTGTGTGTGAAAGATCTAAGGCAGAGGTCGGCAAACTGCGGCTCGCGAATTTGCTGCTCTATTGACTAATGAGTTTGCTGACCACTGACCTAAGGGGTCTACATCACTCAGCCTAAGTTCAAATGTGTGTTCTTCATACACTATTACACCCTGGCTTTTACTTTAAAAACATGAACCAAGTCTAATTCCTATGCAAGTTAAATGTAAATGTGTATGATTACCAAAATTTTCCAACCAACCACATATTAATGTGTAAAGCCAAAATAGGAATAGGGATTTTCACAGATTGATAATGATTTTACCTGGCTCAGCAGAATATTGACTGAATCAACCAAACTTTCTGTACAAATGTACAAAAGTTGCAAATAAGATTTCTAAAAAATTTACAATGCAGAAGGGGAGACAAGTGTAACACACAGGAAATCATTGAGGAATAATATAAATGTATATAATTCAGAGTAGTCAGAAGGCAACTTTATGGAGAATGAGAAGAGTGGAAGGCCAACGATCAATGTCATCACGGAGGTGGGATATACATATATGACACATGGAAAGCTTATTAAGGTTGGAATAAGTACACGGGAGAAGAAAGACCATTTGCTAACCAGTTATGATCCTTCATTATTGTATTTTGTTAGTTCTAAGACAACAAAGATTCAAAAATTCTAAGATCTTTTTCACACTTTCATGTTGCAAAGATTAAGCTGCAATTCCCAATCCATGGCCCGTCACAGTCCAACTGGCATTGACTCTCTACCATGACAGTGCCCTCATGGTCCTCAATGGTTTATCTTTTGGTTTTGGTTTTGGTTTGGGGGAGGGGGTGTTTTTTTAATATATTTTATTGATTTTTTACAGAGAGGAAGGGAGAGGGATAGAGAGTTAGAAACATTGATGAGAGAGAGACATCGATCAGCTGCCTCCTGCACACCCCCCACTGGGGATATGCCCGCAACCAGGATATGTGCCCTTGACCGGAATCAAACGTGGGACCTTTCAGTCCACAGGCCGATGCTCTATCCACTAAGCCAAACCGGTTTCAGCTGGTTTGTCTTTTGGTTGATGGTATCTTATATCCAAAGAGGTAGAGAATGTATAATCATTGTATAACCTAAACCGCAGAGAGAATGACAATTGGACTGATCCTTTGCATTGCAATGTAGGCCGCATGGTCCTGGTTTGTGATTTGCTTCTTTTTTTTTTTTTACAGTAATGCAACTTTCTAACCTGATTTGCCCTCTATCGGAAGAAGGAAGGTGCCAGGTATCAGTGTACTGCCTCTCAGGTCCAAATTTACTATCCACTATTCACCTGCGATACTCAAAACATCTCTCCCCTGCCAGTTGGCATGACATGAGTCTTTCTCAGTACAGAGAGGGGAGGGGACTGGAGGAGGAAGGCTCTGGTGGTGTGCTTTGATTCTTCCTGCGCCTGCGCCCTGGGCTGGCAGTCAGGGTGCCCAGGGAAACTCACCCCTAGAAAGCTCAGCAGCTCTCTGCAGGCTGCTACCAAGAAGGTGCCACATGCCCCCGCTGGCTTTCGGAAGGTGAGTTCACTGCCTGCTGGCCTCACTGCCTGCTGCCTGTGACTCTGGATAAGCTCTGACCTGGGCCACTCAGCAAAGGACACTCTTCAGTGAAGTCTAAATTCTCGCCTTAGAATGGGTTCTTCCCTTTTGATTCTGCTCCTTCTTTCCCCATCAGTCATTCCAAGTTCTCGTTTACTTCCTCTTGGTTAATCTCCTGAAAATAGGTAATAATTCTTTATCTTAAACCCTCTCCGTTCAAAGTACTGCGACCTGTCTCCTGATGGGACTGTGACTGATACAATGGGAAGAGAGCGGGCAAGAGACCTGAAGCTCCACCATCTTTCGGATGGAAATGGATCCCACATACCAGGAAGGATGATCTGATAGACTTACCAATCAGCTCTCTCAGTTGAGGCCCCACCCACGAGAGCACAGTTAAAAGTACGTGTCGGGGTTGGGGAATAAGGAGCAGAATGGGTGGACTGGGAAACATAAGACGTTAATGAAAGGATCACCGTGTGTGACTGTCAAGGTGTTTCATGAGAAAGCCTTCTAAGCTTCTGTTCCGGAAATTAATTTCATTAGCAGAAAGGTCAATGTCTTCCCATCCTGATCCCAGGCAGAAATCATCCTGATGCACCCAGACACCTCATAAAAGAGCCTGCCACCACTAGGAAAGTACTTCCGCATGACAATAAACTTCCAGATGTTTCCAAATTTAAAAAAAAAAAAAACACAATGTGAGATATTTAACATGAGAAACGAAACAGTTGCCTGACAGTTGATTTAAGGTTCCTTTTTTCCTCCAGATGTTTTGCTCTCGCACCCACTTTCTAATGATCTTGGTGCACTATTTCCTTGTACAGCGTGGCATTTTAAAGGCTCCATTATTTTAACATTGAGAGGCGCGCTACATGTGAAAATAAGATGGAAATTATCTTCATTTTCAACTCAAGAGTACAATGAAGTAGATTCATGGCTTTAAAGAGAGAGAGAAGATTAGCTCAGGTGAATTATCAAACTTCGTTTAAAAAAAATTCCTTTCTATTATATTTAGACCTTAGTCTCCCCTTGTATTTGCAGATTATAATGGAAGAGACTTACGCTTCAGCTGAAGGACTTTATAAAGTATTCAAAAATATTAGGCTACTTTCATAAAATAGTTCCCTCTTTATTTATCGCTTTAAAAATACCCTACAAATTAAGTCTCACGTTTCTTAAAATTCTCAAACTCTCCCTAAAAATGAGAACACTTTCAACTTAAAAACTCTATTTTGCTCACATTATCCTTTTTTCAAATTGGTAGTCCTGTATTACCTTGTGTCTATTTGATACCTTTCTTTTTTTTTTCATTTCCTGAATGTATTTTTCTCACAAATGGAATTTCTGTCAGAATATCAATACTGGGCCTTCCATATCCTTATTCTTTTTTCTTTCCCTTTATTTCTTGAAGTCAAAGAACTCAAAAAAAAAAGACGTCTATTATTTTGAGCAAAAGGGCTGTTTATATTGAACAAGAAAAAAAAGAGGCTTCATGCAGACGCACGAAGATAAACTGAGAATGGTTATTTTACCCTCTCTCCTAGAGCTGCTTCAGCCAAACACACGAGCTGGTTTTATTGTGTTGGGGATGAACTAAAGCTGTGAAATGCGGGCTAATCTTCCCCAGCTGGATGCTTGAGAGAGATGGTTCAAAACCCAGAAGTTCATTTTCTCCGACCCTCACACCCACTCGGTGCATATATTCACAGATCATTCCCATCCGTAACTCCCGGAAGGGGAGTTAGACCTGCACTGCATCGTCCCTCCTGCCAACACCGCGGTGTAGACATTCCAATGCTCTAAAACAGCATCTGAGGACGCAGCATCCTTTCTCTAACAAGACAACGCTGGCAGTTCTCTGAACGTGCGGTGTTCAAAGGACACACACCACCATCTGCTGCCCTTGGTAATGAGTGTGCTGCCATCACAGAGCATAACAAAGGGAAGGGACCGTGGAGAGCACCTGCCTCCTCTGTGGAAGGAAATTAAAGGGACCGTCTCTTTTCCCCCCACTCAGCTCCCCTTTGCCCACCTTCATTTCCCTCAACCCCTGTCCCCGTGGATGTGAATCTGCCCTAAACTGAGCTCCAGGTTAATAAGGTTTTTAAATATTTTCGGAAGGCGAGGAGGAGGTGTGATCTTGCTGTTGAGCCATAAAAACAATCACAGGTGGGTCCCGAAGCAACTGGAAGAGACACCACAGCCTGAAAGCCACCTCAGGTCAGCAGAAGGGCTGTAAAGGCTGGCCCAGCCGCGTGGACCTTCGGGTGGATCAGTGGTTCTCAACCTTTTTTAATGCTGTGACCTTTTAATACAGTCCCTCATGTTGTGCTGACCCCCAATCTTAAAATTATTTTCGTTGCTACTTCATAACTGTCATTTTGCTCCTGTTATGAATCATAATGTAAATATCTGTGTTTTCTGATGGTCTTAGGCTCTACAGCAGTGGTTCTCAACTTGTGGGTCGCGATTCACAGGTTGAAAACTGCTAGCAAGATCACCTAAGACCATCTGAAAAAATGACAGTTATGAAGTAGCGACGAAAATAATTTTAAGATTGGGGGTCACCACAACATGAGGGACTGTATTAAAAGGTCACAGCATTAAAAAAGGTTGAGAACCACTGTTGTGGATGGACTCGCTGTGAAAACACAAACTAATTCCAGTCTTACATTTGTGCTCACTGAAACCTCCTCCTCTTGGCTGCAAAGCTCCAGCCTCAGAGATTGTTTCCCTGCAAACAGTCTCCGGGGAGAATGGGAAACTCTCGCTGCTTCCTGCTCTTGGTGAGGGAGACGAGATGAACCAATTGCACTCCTCCCTCCCCTCAGGACTCTGCATGCCCTGTGGCCATCCAGCTCCTGTTTCTGCTCCATAATGATGCTGGGAGCTCTACTTTCTCCCAAAGTTGAGAAAAGGAAGTCTCTATTATTCTTACATTTCCAAAGTACGAGAGGGTCTTCTCAACCGCCTCCTCAAAGACTTCTCATCCTCTTCCCTGCACTGGGATACATGCCTTACCCCATCCCACCACCTTGAAAAATATACTACTTATTTTTATTTAAAATATTCACCATTCATATCAGTCAGGCTGCTGTTGCAAAAATACTACTGTTGCTATGAGAAAATACATTCAGGAAATGAAAAAAAAAAAAGAAAGGTATCAGATAGACACAAGGTAATACAGGACTACCAATTTGACAAAAGGATAATGTGAGTAAAAGAAAAGGAGGATAAGGAGGGGAAGGAGGAGGGGAGGAGGAGGAGGAAAGGAGGAGAGGGAGGAGGGGGAGGAGGGGGAGAAGAAAAAGGGGAATTGACCTTCAGTCCCAAAGGGTTATCTTTTTTCTAGCTCATGTTACATACCTACATGTTCTCATCCACAACTCCACCTCCTTGCCCCATCCCATGGGGTCGTTATCAAGTCAAAGGTGAGGAAAAATTACTATTTCCATCCTTGTGTTTTCTTCCTAAAACCGGTACTACATGTATGTCACAGATGCTGTGATTAGATTCCTTGGGGGCTTTGCTTTGGATACTGCAAACCAAGCTTCTGGAATTACAGAGCTTTGGTAAAATACCCAGCTTGACACCTCCGCGCCTAACACCGGTGCTTCTGCCTTATAATTCAAAAGTTGACCATGTCCTTGCTCGTCACACTTGGCACATTCCGTAAGAGCATCCTGCTGAGGATAGCGGCTCTCCATGCTACTGGATCAGAGTATGTATGAAATGAAGAGTGTGAAAAGCACGTGGTTTGCTATCAAAATATTACTCTGCCACAACTACAACGGAGATAATGTTCACCATCAGGGTCTCCCCTACCTCCCTTTCTTCTTTGGTCTACTCGCTCCTCATCTTCTCTACCCTCAGAACCCTGCCTTCTACTAAAAACTTCTTTAGAATAAGATTCTGCTTCTTAGTTGACCCCTAAGATCGAGTGGAGGAAAAGGCTTGAGCGCTAACCCTCCCAGAGTGATTTGCTAAAAATAAAACCCAAATCTGAAGTAATAGGATTTCTAGGATAGGGAACCCACTAAGTAGACATATTTTACACCAACATGTCTTCTCAGAATTCTAAACATTATCCCAACTGGCAATTATTTCTCCACAAGACAGCCCAACAAAGTGTTAGAGGAGATCTCGCCTCCCTGGATAAGATTTCAAATCATTATTCTAAGTGGCATATAAGGAGAATGCAAGTTGCAGTTGACATACTCAAATAGGAATTGAAGTATGATAAACAATTAGTACTAAAGTGGGCTGCTAATTCAAACATTTGAAATTGAAGTACAATAGTGACTCAGATAATATTAAACTGAAAGAGAGATGACCAATTGTAGACCCTGCTGAGATGTTGGTTTTATCTAAAGACTGTTTTAATGCACCATTTATGTATGCAGTCATTTCATAGCCGAGAAAGGTTTCAAAGAGCTACAAAAGATTGTTTTATAATCTAGCATCATGTGGATCCATTAGAGGAGTTGTTTGAAATCAATACAATAAATGTCAAATAAGATCGAAAGAATGCAGAACACAGTAAAGATACAAAATGGAACATTTAAGCCAAGTCACAGCCACAGAAATAACGATTCGTTCAGACTGCAATGAATATCAACCTTGAATGTTGCCTTCCTACCATCCCTAAAAGGCAATGCCTTTGATAAGGAGCACAAATAGTAACAGTATAGGCTGTACATCCTATATAATCCTGTATAATAAAGAGGCGATATGCTAATTAGACCAAACAGCAGAACAACCATCTTGACGACTTCTGGATGACCATATAGACGACCTTCCAGACCAGTGGTTCTCAACCTGTGGGTCGCAACCCCTTTGGGGGTGAACACTTTCACAGGGGTCGCCTAAGACCATCGGAAAACACAGGTATTTACATTATAATTCATAACAATAGCAAAATTACAGTTATAAAGTATGGTTGGGGGTCACCCCACAACATGAGGAACTGTATTAAAGGGTCGCGGCATTAGAAAGGTCGAGAACCACTGTTCCAGACAAAGCCGGGGCTGCCCGGGATGAGCCTCTTGCATGCATTTTGTGCATCGGGCTTCTAGTACGTAATAATTATTTTGAGATTGGATGCTCTGTTTTCAAAACAATATCCAAGAGAGAAATTAAAAGGACACTAAGAATGGAAGGCCATTCAGGACAGGAGGGATCATTTCATTTAAGTATTGGAATTGAAAACCCCTGAAGGAAGAAAGTTTAATAAGGGCTGTAAAATTCTGCCTATGGAAACAGTGATTAAGGACCAATATAACTATTTTAAAAATGTAAGTAGCCATGATTTTTTTAAAAAGGGGGCAGGGAGGGGAGATTAAGATTTGATGAGTCAGCATTTGAAAAGAAATTTTTCTCAAATAATGGGATTATATTATAGACTTAAATTTTAGATTAATAAAATTTTAAACCAATGAATAATTTAGCAATGTAAGACTTCTCGAATGTATAGAAAATATAAGTAAAATTGATATTGTTATTCTAGTATAAAATGACCCTTAGGAGATAGTTAGAGCAAATAAAATATACTTTGTGGGGAAAAACAGAATTGCTAGACAATAGGTATAACGTTTCAGTTATGCAAGATGAATAAATTCTGTAATACAACTTTTTTGTGCTATGGTTAACAATACCATACTGAGCACTTAAAAAATTATCCAGAGGGTCAATCTCATTTTAAATGTTCTCACCACCACAAAAAAAAAATTTGCCATCATCATGACAAGATGGGGAAATAAAACAGGCAATTTTTAAACATGAATTAATTCAATTTACCAAAATGTTGCCCACTCCCAAACCACATTCACAAAAAGCAATAAAATATGAGTTTGCTTCCAAAGTTGACAAATGGTGTGTTCTGAATATTGCTGAGTGCCCAACACTAGGCTGATCGGACTCCTGAAATAATATTAATGACATAACGTTATCTTACATTTGTGTGGCGCCTCACCGTTGTCAGTCTCTCTCACCGTGGCTTTCTCCTGCTGCCTCAAGCCATTAGCTACCCATAGGCTCCTTGTTTTCCTGGACTCAAGCCACGTCTGCCCCTTATTTATGACACTTTGTGACTCTATTAACCAATGAGCTTAATCTGCCTTGGTGGATGCCAATGTATTCCACTAGCTCTACTTGTAATTTCCAGAATGTTTCGCAAATCAAGCTGTGCATTGACATGGAGAAAAGCTAATTATATTCTAAGGGGGTGCTGCAAAGTTCTCCAAACAAAATTAATCTTAATTTTCAGAAACTAATCTGCATGCTATTTCAGGCCTGTCATGTAATGTGAAGCATGGAGAAGGGTAGCTATAAAACGAACCAATGAAAGGGCATCGAGTTTGCAAAACAACAACAGAGCACCACACGGCTCTATGGAAGAGCGCTTTCTATCAAGGAGCCTTTTTAAATAGAACTTAAAAAAAAGATAAGTTTAAAATAGTGTGAGGTCTGTTATTTGTTCATTGTTGACCCGGGTGTCACGGAGCTACCAGAGTCCTTCCCTTCAAGAAATACAATTCTCATTGGAAAGATAAGACTCACAAAACTTAAATGAGAAAACTATGAAAGGCGGTATATAATTACGTGACAGCCATGTGGTATTCAAAACTCATTACAAGTAGAGCTAGTGGAGTACATTGGCATCAAAACTCATACGGTAGAAGCTCAGAGCACGGGAGACTTGTGGGTACGGCTGTACCTTCAGATGTGGGAGAAAATCGTCTGTCTGTTAGAGATAAGCAAGAGGGCCTTCCTGGTTCAAAGATCCGTGTACATCAAGCAATGCAGGCAGACACACGCACGGCAGGTAAGGTCCCTGGAGGAGAGAAGAGCTGAATGTAATGGAAACGTCTTCAGAGAGCAGGTGGGATCAGATTATGGAGGGTCGTGAAGACCTCTCAGTGAGTTTAGGCCTGGTACAAGGACAGTGTGCGATAATTGCAGGTTAGGAAGAATGGAAAGAACAAGATAAAAGCATTGATACGAGAGTCTAAGCCTCACAGAGGGATTTGTCAACGCTCCGAATTCTACTCTTGATCTAGTCGGAGTGTCACTGTGCGAACTGTATCAACTCTTAATATTCTCAAGGCCTGAGTGTAGCCTTAGGGTCAGCCCTGTGCAGGCTTTTGGTGGGAAGAAGATCTTGCCGGAACACCACCCATAGAGCATGCGCATTGGGTTATTTTCAAGTGTAGAGATGCACATGTAGACCCGGGAAAAGCAAGTTTTCTTATGGTAACACTCCTACCCAGGGTTACCCACTTCTGCATACATGATACCATGAACCGTTTTCTCAGGTTGTAAAGATCAAGATGCTATTACTCTTCAACCATTTCATGTCCAATGTAACACAATAAAACCATTTCATGTTGTCCTGTCTTTTAAAGGCACAGATTTATAAAACATGGAGGACTTTGGACTCACAAGTGCAGCTGACTGGTTTACTCACCAAATCGCCATAGGAGCCAGTAAGTGACCCATAATATCTCTTTCAGGCACTACACAAATTATTTTAAAAAGAATGCCACGTCGCCTCTGCATTTTAACTGAAAGAGTAGTTCGTTTGACTACACGTGGTTGTTTGTTCACCGGATGTGGATTTAAAAACTATCATGTTCCAAGCACTATGGCTAAAATTGCCTCTAATGGACATTATATCCTAAGCTAAGGAAGGAGGAGACCCAGAATTATTCCCCTTAAATCGCATATCGCCCTGAACATATACTAAGAGAAAGAGAAGGAGTAAATGATGTTAACTCGAAAGGGTGCACTTCTGTCAAAGGGGAGGCAGGAATAAGAGAGTGGAGGCTATTCTGGAAGTCCTCAGTCATCAATGGTCCACGCTTTTATTCTTTTATTTTTTTTCATGTCATGGAGCCTTTATTTTTATTTTTTATTGTTTAAAGAATTACAAATCGTAGTACATATGTCACACCCTTTTATTCTTAGAAATGCTGTTCTCCCCAGTGACCAAGGACAAAGTCTCACCAACTACAACAGTTGTAAGTGATATAGAGGCAGTAGGAGGCATGCATAAGAATTGAGTTTGAGGACATATAGTGGCTTATTCTGTGAAAAATGGAAATCCTGTAGCATATGTAACTTTTGCAGGCCTCTCCATTTGATCACTAAGCCACTTAGAATTTTTATTTTTATTTTTTTTTTACAGAAAGGAAGGGAGAGGGATAGAAAGTTAGAAACATCCATGAGAGAGAGACATCAATCAGCTGCCTCCTGCATGCCTCCTACTGGAGATGTGCCCGCAACCAAGGTACATGCCCTTGACCAGAATCAAACCCTGGACCTTTCAGTCCACAGGCCGACGCTCTATCCACTGAACCAAACCGGTTTGGGCCCAATTAGAAATTTTAATTTCACTCTAGACATTATAAGAAAGCCCTCTTGAAATTCTCCGTTGCTCATTGGTCCACTCTAAAATGAGGTTAGGCTCTGTGTCCCGAAGGCTGGCTCTCTATTGAAAACGCATTCATCTTCATTTTTAAATGTTGAATCACATGAAATTTTTATTTCAAACTCCATCATTTGGCCTGGAAAGTCCCTAATTGATTAAAATGTCACACACACAAAAGATAGAGTGTTTAATTCGTTAAGTGCCTTGCATTTGTGACAGGTACTAAGTGGACTTGGTGAACACTTGCTGTCAGGACTCATTTTATTAAAAAGGGAAATGGAGAAAATGGGCCTCGCTGACTATGTGGCTCTCCGCAGCCTCGCAAACCTCCCTCTTCCTCAGCTCTCACCCGGATCTCTTCCTGCTGGAGGGTCGCTCCCTTGCTCTGATGTGCTTTCCCTGACTATGTGTTTAAAAAAGGACAAACACACAAACAAGAAAGCTGAGAAAGAAGGTTGGGTGGTTACAAACAGCTGAGTGTGTGGCTCTACATAAACACATTTTCACTCTTCCGGTCTAATGTTTCCTAAAAGTAGGAAACTGAATCGAATTTCTTAGATGCTTTCAGTTCATTCATCCCATGAATTCATACTGTGAGGTTGTTTTTCTATATTCCTCCATACCTACCTACCTCTTTCCCGCCTTCTCTCCCTCCCTCTCTCCCTTTCCTTTCTTCCTTCCTTCCTTTTTTCCTGTGAAAAATTCTTTGGAGGAGGAAAAGTATATCAACTGAATTTTTTTCTTTGTCTTTTTCTAATAGCTTTATAAGATGTATTCATATATAATACAAATTTACTCATTTCATTCATCAATTGATTTTTTAATATATTTTTTATTGATTTCAGAGAGAGGATAGGAGAGGGAAAAAGAGAGAGAGACATTAATGATGAGAGAGAATCTTTAATCTGCTGCCTCCTGCATACCCCCTTCTGGGGATCAAGCCCACAATCTAGGCATGTGCCCTGATAGGAATCGAACCCAGGACCCTTCAGTCCATAGGCTGACACTCCCTCCACTGAGCCAAACCAGCTAGGTCCATCAACTGACATTTTAACCACAACTATTTTTTTTTAGGTTAACAATGAAAAAAAAAAATTCCAGGCACTTGAAATCGTGCTTTCCAAGAATCTCATAGGCAAAATGACAAAAATGACACAAAATGAGAAGCCATCTCTGTACCCATGGTGGGGGACGGGGGACAAGCAGTGAAATATCGTGGCTTTACTGAACCTAAAAGTATCCTGAATCTATTTTTTCAACTCAGAACTCTCTCCACATAGCCAACACTCCTATTTCTGCCTAACTCCTGGAAATTGCTACCTGACTGTTCAGAAACCTTGAATTCAATCTCTTAAACACTGAACTCCACACTTCCCTTTAAAACTGGTTTCTTTTTCTGCACCAACATCATCTTGGTTCCTGGGACTTCTATCCATCTCGCCCTGCCATGAAGGACTAGGCACCCCTGAGAGACACCTCTCCTTCAAACCCACCCTGAATCAGTCAGTAACTGATTCCACCGCTGCCTGAATACTTCTCTGATCGCCATGGCCTTCCGAGACTTGCACGTATCCTCTCGCATCGAGATATTTGTTTGGCAGTGTGTGTGTTTTACTCTTGTTGCACTGAGATCCCATCATATAAAGGACAGTGTCTTCTTAAGTTTATGTCTAGAGCACCTTGCCAAATACTTGGCACATAATAGGTGCTCAATAAATTGAGTTCTGCTCTTAATAATTAGTGAGGAACTGATGCTTACTACCTTCCTTGAAAATGGACACTTCCTAAAATAAACGTTGTAAAGCTTCTAGGACAGAGCTTAAAACTCTAGAATAGTGGTACAGTGGTACCTCGAGATACGAGTTTAATTCGTTCCGTAACCTTGAGGCGTGGGAAACTATGAGATGCTCAAGTCGCGGTAAACTGGTGGGTCGTGTGCAGCCAACTAATCTGTGCGATTACTTGTATCTCAAATGTTGCTCGTATTTCAAAGCAAAAATCGCTCGCTCGACGGCTCATATCTCAAAAATCTCATAAGTTAGGGCACGCGTATCTCAAGGTACCACTGTATCTTCACATTCATTCCCTCTTCCCATGTGTCATTTTCTACACTGGAATCACCTGTCCCTCACAAACTGCTCCTCATTTAATGCAGTGCTATGCCTTCCTTCATGTCTTTACAAATCCTCAGCCAACCTCCGATTAGAGTTCCGAAAAGCCAGGGGAGCATCTTCTTTCATTTACTGTCCTAACAGCGAAGTCCTGCACGTGTGCTCCCTGCAAATCACTCACTTATGGGATCAGGAAAATACACGATTACCTGCAAACTCTTCTCTACTGTTCCTCCATGGCGGAGGAAAGATCGGTCTAGAAAAACATAATGGCGTCCCTACACTGTTCCTCAAGCTCTAATGACCTTCCATCCCCTGAAACAGGGCTAATCTAGGTTCCAATGGGCACCATCCCGTTAGAAAAAGCGGATTTTTGCCAGCCAAAGGCGTGCTACCTCGTAGCCAGGAAAACGAGTTACAGTGGTACCTCGAGATACGAGTTTAATTCGTTCCGTAACCTTGAGGCGTGGGAAACTATGAGACGCTCGAGTCTCGGTAAACTGGTGGGTCGTGTGCAGCAGGCCCATCCTCGCGATGACTCCTATCTCAAATGTTGCTCGTATTTCAAAGCAAAAAAATAGCTCGTATCTCAAAAATCTCGTATGTTAGGGCACTCGTATCTCGAGGTACCACTGTATCTGTAAATCTCTGAGGTTTCCTCTCCTGTGGGCAGAGCCCCTACAGGAGGTGACGGAAAGCAGGAGCAGGAGGCACCAGGCTCAGAATGTCTGTCTGCCTAATTGGCCTGGATTTACGAGGCCATAATAACCCTCTCTCCCAATCTTTAGATCTTGGCAGCACTGGAAGAGCAGACCGTGGGGTGTGCAGCCCGCTTGGTTTTATGGGGATCTTCACAGCACGCGCTTGCTGTGCACAGACACAGGGGCACACACAGATGTTTGCACTCCTTTGCTCTGCTCCGGGCAGCAGCAGCAATATGAACGCAGCTTGGGTGGCATCGTTAAGAATGACACTCAGGCCGAAACTGGAGTAGCTCAGTGGATAGAGCATCAGAAGGGTTCCAGGTTCAATTCCGGGCAAGGGCATGTATGTTGGTTGCGGGTGCATCCCCAGTAGGGAGAGAGCAGGAGGCGGCTAATCGATGTCTCTCTCTCATCAATGTTTCTAACTCTCTGTCCCTCTCCCTTCCTCTTTGTAAAAAATCAATGAAATATATTTTTTTTAAAAAAATGAATGACACTCAGAGTCACTTGGTTACGTTAAAGGAAATTTGTTTAATCCCACTTCCGGCTCGTTTCAGAAGTCAAGAATGCAGCCCGCCAGGAGGTGACTACCTCGCCCTTCCAAGCTCTCCCCCTGATTTGTGACTGTGTTGGCATTTGCATTCTGCCCTGCAGGTTTCTCTGCTGTTTCGTAGTTTGTATTCAGCTCCAGGAACAGAACATCTCTGCTGTTCGGGGCCTGCTGGTGGTTTGGGGGTTTTTATCCTGCTGCCTGATTACTGGAATCGATACTACAATATTTTGGGTGCCATTACATTTTTCTAGAACAGTCTTTCCTCTGCCGTGAGGAACAGTAGAGAAGAGTTTGTAGGTAACCGTGTACTTTCCTGATCCCATGAGTGAGTGATTTGCAGGTAGCACACGTGCAGGACTTTGCTGTTAGGACAGTAAATGAAAGAAGATGCTCACCTGGCTTTTCGGAACTCTAGTCGGAGGTTGGTTGAGGATTCGTAAAGACATGAAGGAGGGCGGAATTCTGGGAAATAACGCAGGAGCCCCTGATGACTTCTCAGCCAGCCACGGGTCTGGTTTCTCTGCTTTGCAATCTGGTCGGCTTCTCCTGGCAGGTTCTTGAACTCGCCCCAGTCTGCATCGGCCGGAATGAACCAGAGCTCAGCGGATATGACCGTTCTCCCTGCACCCTTTCCAGACTAGAGGGCTCCTGGAGGACCTGTCCTGGTCAGGCTCCCTTACTTAGCAACATTTATAAATGGGCGACACAGCAGGGGACTCGGGAGTACCACAAAATAAGGTTAATTCAATGGTGTTTTCTCTTTATAAAAGCCTATCACAGTCACTCATGGATGTAGCAATGTATTTGGCTAAAATTCCACATCTGTTGTCATATAAACTGCTTTTGAAAACTGTTTGAAACCAGCCCTGGCAGATGTGGCTCCGTTGATTGGAGCAACGACCCATCATCAAAAAGGTGTGAGTTCAATTCCCAGTCAGGGCACATATTTGGGTTGCAGGTTCAATCCTGGTTGGGAAGCATATGGGAGCAACTGATGGATGTTTCTTGCCTGTCTCTCTCTCTCTCTCCCTCCCTCCCTCCCTCTCCCTCTCCCTCTCCCTCTCCCTCTCCCTCTCCCTCATGCTCACCTCTATCTCTCTCCCTTTCTCTAACTAAAATCAAAAAGCATGTCCTCAGGTGAGAATTAATTCGTTTTTAAAGATTTCTTTAAATCAGAGTTTCTCCATCTGGGCGCTGCTGTTATTGGGGTCACTGGGCTGGAGAAGTCTGTTTGGGGGGCTGTCCTGGGCATTGCAGGCAGCTCACAGCACCACTGGCCTCTAAATACTAGATGCCAGGAGCACGCTCCCCAAAGTCATGCCAACCAAATGTTCTGATAGACGTTAGTCACTGCTTCACACAAAACCAGCTCCCTTTTTAATAGAAGAAGGTTCTAGTACTACACAACTCCCAAGAAGTCCGTGTGATAGTCTGGGGACCAGGCTGAGGCCGAATCCCTGGGTTTGGAATCAGCCTGCTGAGGATTCACAGCTACCTAAGCTGTTAAAAAAAAAAAAAAAAAAGCAGATAAAACCTGTCTTGGGAGGTATCCAAAAGGTAATATATGCAAAGCAGTAGCAAACTGTTGGGACCTTGCCAGCCGTTTAAAAAGGAAGAGCTGTTTTACTATCAGCAAAGGAAACCTATTCAACAGTTAAAACTCACTTTCAGCTGCAGGATCAACGTTAGAGCCCATTTCAAACTGCATTGTCATGGAGAAAGGAAGATGGTACACAACGTCGGACTGAATTCATACAAGTCTGTTCTTCACATGTAGGTGGGGAGTTCACTAAGACGGCATCTGATGGGGGACAGTGAGGGGGTCCAGGAACTACACCTGCATAGCAAGCTAATGGTTTTAGTCCCATCATATCCTCATGTAATTACTACACTGCGCCAGTTACACTCACAATACGGCAGGAACTGCTTTGTTCTTTTCCCTTGTGATCCTTTCTCTTTTTTAAATATATTTTATTTATTTTTTTTACAGAGAGGAAGAGAGAGGGATAGAAAGTTAGAAACATCAATGAGAGAGAGACATTGATCAGCTGCCTCCTGTGCCCGCAACCAAGATACACATGCCCTTGACCAGAATCGAACCTGGGATCTTTCAGTCCCCAGGCTGACGCTCTATCCACTGAGCCAGACTGGCTTTGGCCCTTGTGATCCTTTCAAACACAGTCCATTGGGCTTCTTCTCCCCCTACCCCACCATGAAAACCTGGAAGGTTCCACCACTTCCACGCGTGCATTTTGAAAATTCAATGTGGCCCTTCGCGTTGCTTCCTACAACAGGACTAAAATTCTCCAATAATCAGCTACTCTCTGCCTCCACAATGGTAATTCCCAGTCATCGGTGAACGAGGGAACACGGTCAAGTCCCACACAAGGGTTCTTTAGCATCTCATCTTGGAACAGACAGAGCATTCAGTCCTGAAACTCAGCCAAAACTAAGAGGAAATGTTCCCACATCCACGTCCCACCTAATACTAGAGGGAGGTATAAGGTTGCTGGAAATTGGTAGGTGTGCTTGAGGCTCCCAACTGACTTCTTGGTGCCGTCCGTGATGGGGCTCAGGTGAGCAGAGAAGGTGAAGGTCAGAGAGAGCTGGCCCCATTCCAAGGCCAGGCTGCTTGGAGGAATGGGTCTCTCATCGCACAGAGCGTAGTGTGACCACCAGCGGAAAAGTTATAAACTTATGTTTAAACCACGGCAGCATAAGCAGTGAGAACACCAATCTGTCACAGTTGCCACTGTGACAGGCAGGTTCTCAACCCAATTTGAGGAGCAGCCACTTAAGGATGTCTTCAAGGTTTTCCACTTCAAGTGAAGAAGGCTTGAATCCCCTGCAACTGACTAGACAAGATCATTGCTCCAGAGTCTCTAAGACTTCAGAAAAACATTAAATTTTTCAGAGATCCAGTTGCCTCCAACAGAGAAATAACACAAATGAGTACGTGGCAGACAGTTGGTTGTTAAGAGAAAACTCTGGAATTGCTACTGACTGAAATGTCTCTAGAGGGAGACTGAATCCAAACAAGCTGATGGGATTTGGTGTCATGCCCTGAGAACCAGAAAGAAAAGGACACGGGGATTTTTTTTTTTCTGGTGCCATCAGACCTCAGCTGGAGCAGAAACAAACCAGCTGACCTTACTGCACCGATGAAAATGCATTGTCCAATAAGATAGTGCCACAGCCTGATAGGAGGAGAAATGTTCCTTTAAAAAATAAATAAATAAATCTTTATTGTTCAGATTATTACAGAGGTTCCTCTTTTTCCCCCACATAGCTCCCCTCCACCTGACTCCCCACTCCACCCCATCCCCTTACCCCCCATCACTGTCCTCATCAATAGGTGTAAGATTTTTGTCTCTTCCTGCACCCCTCACACCCTTTTTCCCCCGAGAATTGTCAGTCCACTCCCTTTCTATGCCCCTAATTCTCTTGTATTCATCAGTTTATTCTGTTCATCAGATTTTTTATTCACTTGATTTTTAGATTCACTTGTTGATAGATATGTATTTGTTGTCATTTTGTTGTCCATAATGTTTATCATTACCTTTTTCTTCATCTTCCTCTTCTTAAAGAATAACCTTCAGCATTTCATATAATCCTCGTTTGGTGGTGATGAACTCTTTTAGCTTTTTCTTGTCTGTGAAGCTCTTTATCTGACCTTCAATTCTAAATGATAGCTTTGCTGGGTAGTGTAATCTTGGTTGTAGGTTCTTGCTATTCATCACTTTGAATATTTCTTGCCACTCCCTTCTGGCCTGCATGGTTTCTGTTAAGAAATCAGTTGACAGTCCCTTGTAAGTAACTAACTGTTTTTCTCTTGCTGCTTTCAAGATTCTCTGTCTTTTGCCCTTGGCATTTTAATGATGATGTGTCTTGGTGTGGTCCTCTTTGGATTCCTTTTGTTTGGGGTTCTCTGTGCTTTCTGGACTTTAAGTCTATTTCTTTCACCAGGTGTGGGAAGTTTTCAATCATTATTTCTTCAAATAGGTTTTCAGTATCTTGCTCTCTCTTCTGGCACCCCAATAATTTGGATGTTGGTACGCTTAAAGTTGTCCCAGAGGCTCCTTACACTATCTTCATATTTTTGGATTCTTTTTTCTTTTTGTTTTTCTGGTTGGGTGTTTTTTGTTTCCTCATATTTCATATCTTTTGCTTGATTCTTGGTCTACTGTTGAATTTCTGTATATTCTTTATTTCAGACAGTGTATGCTTAATTTCTGACTGGTCTTTTTTCATTTTTTTTTTTTTATTTTATTTTTTTGGCATTCTCATTAAAATCCTTAAAGGTCTCACTAAGTTCCTCAAAGGTTTTTAGAAAATTCTTGAGTAACCTTATAAATATGGTTTTGAACTCTATGTCCAGTAGTTTGCTTTCCTCTATTTCTTTCATTCATGACATTTCTTTGTCTCTGCATTTTGGCTGCTTCCCTGTGTTAATGGGGTGGTTTTCTGAGGTAGGTGACCTATAGGGCCCAGTGGGTCAGCCTGCCCTATCACCTGAGATGGACATCCTTGGTGCACCCCTTTGTGGGCTGAGTGCAAAGTCTTATTATAATTGAGCCCTGATTGCTATTGGTACACTGGGAGGAATTGACCTCCAGGCCAATTGGCTGTGAGGACCTGCTGTGTCTATAATGGAAGAACTGGTGTGCTGGAGGCACCTTTATGGGGCAGGACTTGTTTCAGTGGGGCTTTGGTGCCCACTGAGTCTGTCTCTTGAAAGTGTCACTTATGGATGTGAGGAGTTGAAATCTGGTGTCGTCTCACACTGACCTCTAGGCACACTGGCTTCTGGATCTCCAATGGGGTGCAGGTCAGCTACTGTCTGAGGCCACCCAGCAGGAGCTACTGTGATATATGCAGATTTCTCCTCTTTGCTTGGGGTTTGGAGGTTTTGGAACTGTTTGACCAGAGCTGCAGTTTGTTAGGTTAAGTTGCAATAATGCAGGTCATTTATATGCAAAAGCCACTGCATAGAACTTGAGTGGGTTTGTAAATTGGGTGGGGCGGCATCTCAGGAAATCACTAGGCTAGGAAGAGGCAAACAGCAATGGCTGCCAGTCAGCCATCTCTGCATCTCCGAGTTTCCGCGTCCTGCACACCTCTGCAAGAAAGCCACCCTCACTTTCTAACCCAATGGTAGACAATCCAGTTTCTCCCCTTAGGAGTCTGAATCCCCAGAGTCTCACCAGAAACTGGAGTTCAGAGTAATCGGGAACTCTGTCTCCCTTCAGGTTGAAAAAAACAGCACATCCAGTCACCAGCCCAATTTGCACACCTTCATACCTCAGTTTTTCTACACTTGTGCATGTCTCAATGCTCTTTTCTCTTTCCTTCTAGTTGTAGAACTTCTACTCATCCAGCTTTCATGTGGTTCTGGGTTATAGATGTTTTGTCTTTTAGTTGTAGTTTTGGTGTAGTTTCCCCTCGAAATGTCCTTTCAATAAGATGGGATCATGCTGTTTAGCTTTTGAGAAAAATTAATATTCCCAATGACATGATTCCATGCCAGGTATCCTAGAAAAATCAGCAGCAGTCTAAACCCAACAACTGGTAGAAAAATGTGAAAATAATTTGAGGACCCAACTGTACCTTCATTCCTGGACTGTATTCTATTCTCTATCGAGATCAAGCCTTTGACAGTGTTTCAAGGAGACTTCAGGGTTTATCTGATGACAGTCCAGGGATACACTTGACATGAAAATTCATAGAGGAGCCTACAAACTCCATCGATGCCCAGATGGACTTTTCCATAGAGACAGAAGTGGCATTTGAGTGACCTGAAGAGGGTGCAGGTTGAAAACATGATTCGCGGAGTTAACTCACTGGGGAGGATGCATCTACAAAGACACCCCGCTCCCCTTAGAAAAGCCCAAATCTTAAAGAAGCTAAACTTTTATCAAATGACTAAAAGCTCAGATTAACTGAAATTTCAACCATCAAATGTGTTAAGTTATAAATTTTTGCATTGTAACAAGTTGCAAATTAGAATGTTTTTGTAAGTTCCTTCTGAGAGTGTCCTAACTCTTCAGTTCCCATCCAGGGAGCTGGTTTAAGAGGCTGACTGCATAGGAAAAAAGAAGTGTCTTTGCAATCCGTCTTCTGAATCCTATGGAGAAAGGACATGGTCATCTATGGTAAACTAGATGCACCATTCCTGGTGGCTCCTGACTGAGACCCATGGCCTTGGGGTTGGGGTGGGGTGAAAGGCAAGGAATGAGTGTGAGAAAAACAAGAGCGAATATGATTACTCTGAAGATTAGCCAAGGCAATTTTTATAGCCCAAGAAACTTAAATTGCCTTTATTCAAATCCATGCCCTTATAACCCCAATATGCCATTTCCATTGATCCTTGATTTTGCCACAAATTAATATTCCACAATTATATTATGCACTTATAGCTCCCGTGGGCCATCACTCTTCAATATGTTGGAAGAGAGTTCTTTCTTGGATACTGCAGAAACGTAGCCCACAGAGTGTCAGAATATACATAGTCTCACCAATGGCGGAAAGGACTGTGTGAAAATTAAAGAAGGCTGAGTGATCATAAGGAACTCTGCAGACTCAATACATCCAACTGGGCTGCTGGTTAAAATGATTTAGGAATCCCAGACTTCCCTTCTGTTTTCTGCCTCTGGAGTCTATAAAACTGACTCCCCACCTCCTCTTCCCAGTTACAGTTTTATCACTCTGTTCTTATTCAAATAGCCACATGCTACAGTGAGGTACAGACTTTCTCAGATGAAGCAACATTATTCTTTGAGGGGGACACACTCTGAGCCGGGGGCGATGATTGCTAGCACAGCACAGATGGACGGGAAATTGCGCCTTCCACAGCACACCGCGCCCATATTTCACCAGCAAACACAGAGCCCAGAGGGCATGTTTGCCGCAAAGAAATTCGGGTCTCTTAGAAATCCGAAACTCTCCTAGCCCCTCGCAATATGACTGTTAGCTGATAAATCTCCATCTTCCGGCTTTGTGCCTCCAATAAGGAACATGAGGGAACGCCCTGTTATCTGGTCCTCGCTCACAATAAATTGGAAATATTGTAAAGATAAATACATCTCCCCCGCCACCATTTTCCCCTCCTCAAGCAGAAGAGAATTCTCAGCGAGTAGCCCAGATCCCAGTTGTTAGGCGCAGCTGTTTAGGATGTACTTCTGACATTTCCATAAATTCATATGGAGCAGAACAACTCTTCTTTAGTACAAATCCGCCTGGGGCAGAGATTCCGGGTGCTTTCTAAGCAATGGGTGCTAAATAAATGCTATTTATTATCGTTGTTATTTGTGTCTTTATCAAAGGCAGCCTCTGGCATGAGAATGGCATGTTTTCCTTTCAAATGCTCTTGACTGAAGAGTATTCTGTTCATGTACTTATCCTCATATTCTGACCTCCCTTAGCTGCGTGTGTGCGCATGCATGCACATCCAATCATATCAGGTAATACAGGTCTGGTGCGACGTGCAGAATGGGAGATGAGGGAATTAACGGAGTGTTAGCTTCAGTGTTATTTACTCTAACTGTGAGCAAGTCATTTATTAATTTGAGATTTCAGTGTCTTCATTTGTTAACAATAACAAAGGAATCCCTAAGTTCACTTTTAAGAGAGCCAAAAATATGTTGATTTAAGTATAACCAAAGTTTATATCTCCCTTACAGAGGTGGCCAGTCCAAGGCTAAGAGCATGGTCCATCCATCTTCAAAAGATGGCTTCTCCCCTGAGTCTAATATATCTTTTTACCTTCCTCCCAAGAGGTCTATATCCCATTCAGATGCAAGGAGGAAAGGTCAAGGGCAATACAAACCCCTTTAGGACTATGATAGGGAAGTGGCTCTTCGGCTCAACACCCATTGGCCAGAACTTGATCACATGTCCATGAAAAAGAACAAGGCAAATGTAGTCTCTGCCAAGGTGCCCAGCCAAACCTCATGTACTTTCATTAAAGAAAGAAAAGAGAAGGCTTAATTCAGTAGACCATCTAATTTATTGTCCTAATCGGAATGGTAAGAACTCTGAAGGGCCTGAGATTTTATGCCACTTGAAAGATAAGTTTACCTGGAACAGTTCCATGGATACTGGCAAAGGCATGAGAATGCTGGGTCAGGACAAAGGTTTATTACTCGTGGCATCGCAAGGAGCATGGGCATCATCATATTGGCATTAGTTTAACTTCTCCTCCCAAGTCCCATAGCGGCAATGCTGTCAGTCCAGATGGGTGCCTGTACACATAGTTGGTTGTACTACAGGAGACGAATTTTGAATTTGGGAAACCCAAATCTTTTATAATGGCGGTAATATGCCTGCCTTCTTCTCTGGAAAGAGCCACCTTCTCTGTTTTCTGAAGCTATTCACTATGTAAACATCCTGAAAAACACGGTCCAGGACAAAGGAGTTATTGCCTCACTCATAGGAGGCACAGAAATGCAAGAGACCCATGGAGAATTCTCTCCCAATGAGGGACACTATTAAAACACTGGATGCTATTACTAATTATGCTAGGACAACAAGTATGAGTCAGGACACTTTCAGGAAAACTAGGACATATGTTCGTCTTATCATTAGAGGATCCTTAGCAGTTTCCGCCACATCTTCTAAGTTTGTAGTATCTGCCATCTGAAAGAAAATTATAAAGGCCACCAGTGCTTTAGGGACCAAAATGTATGTAAAGATAACAGTGCCCATTGTGAATATGTTTTTGTGTTCACAACTGGCTCTTTAAGTCTAATGCTTCTAGTATTAGAAACAGATTTTATGTGCTCTGCTGTGAATTTATGATTAAGTGTGAGGGCTCTAAACTAGGACATCAGGCCCCTGAGATCTAGGGTCAAATTTTCTATTACTTTGGTTTTCTGGGCTTGGAAATGTCCCTTAACATCTTTCAAAATAGATAGGAAGCCATGAAAAGGCATGGAGGAAACGGATGCACATACTCTTAAGTAAAATAAGTCACTAAAAAGGATACACAGAGTGTGGTTCCGATCATATGACATTCTATATAAGGCCAAGTTATGGCAACACTAAAAGATGTGCTTGCAAGGGACCTGGGGGAGGGAGGGATAAATAAGTGGAGCACAGAACTACCATTTATGATCTGACAAACACTGTGTAGGGCAACAAAGCTACTGCACACGATACCATAATGGCTGACATATGCCATATATACACTTGTCTAACGCCACAGGATGTACAGCACCAGGAGTGAAATCTACTGTTCACTATGGACTGTGTGACAATGATGTCAATGGAGGTTCGTCAGTTGTAACAAATGTACCAAATGATGACAGGGAAGGCTGTGCATGTTGAGGTCAGGGGGTATATGAGAAATCTCTATGCTCATGCTCAATTTGCTGTGAACCTAAAACTTCTCTAAAAAAAATATCCTATCTAATAAAGACAAAATATGCAAATTGACCGTAACTCCAGGACAAAGCTGGTGGCGCCCACAGCCAATAAGGAGAGAGTATGCAAATTGATGCTATAAGGTGAGAGGCTGAAGGCAGCTCTGGCTGGAGAGAAGGCAGAAAGGCAGCTCCGAGCTAGAGCAAAGGCAGTGCCAGCAGCCAGGAGAAGGAAGGCCTATTCTTGCATGAATCTTCATGCATCAGGCCTTTAGTAATCCATTAAAAATAAAATCATAATCGAAACAGTGAAATCCCATTGAAGTATTTTGAAACACACACACACAAAGAAAAAACTCAGTGAGGCTCAGTTCAGCAAACACCAACAGACATGCCAGTCCTCTTTTTAAGTCCTTCAATGGTTTTAAAATGGGTTCCTGAGACTGTAAGATGAAAATGTGAAATAGATTCATTTGAAAGTATTCCCAGGAAACAAGCAGAGAGTGAGACAGTGGCACTGGGGAGGTAGCCGTGGGGGGTGAGGAAGCCAAAAAAAAAGGGCACAATATCAAGTTTCACAAATAGTAACTTTCTCTCAGCTCCTCAGGGAAGCTGGAGACGGTGGCTGCTCAGAGTCTGGCCCATCGGGACCGGAAGTGAAGACTTTCCACTTCTGTACCTGTCAGTCATTGGTTAAGAGTTGTTTCCAGGGAGACCAAGAGTTCCAGGCCCTTCCTGCTCTAAGAACAAGCACTTCTATGAGAGACAACCCTTGACTGCAGACAAGGGTGCTGACTCCTGGGATTGAAAGAGCACAAAATATGAAGGGAACGGGGAGAGGAGAGAGCAATGCCGAGTCTGCTATAAATGGCTCCTGAGCAGCACAGAGAACACAAACTCAGTTGTAAGGACACCACTGTTCACAACTGCCTCTCCTAGACTCTCCTCACCACACACCAGTCCTGCGAAATTTCTCCATCCTCCAGGCCAGCAAGTTTCCTCCTAGGGACTTTAGACTTGCTGATTCCCATGCAAGAGGATACGGATGTATATGGAAGAATAAAATACTCAAAGGCAATATGATCTAGAATTAATTTCCTATGGAAAAAATACTCATGGAAGACCTCCAGCCAAAATAAAAATAAACCAGACCAACAACAACAAATCTCAAGAAAAGCAGAGATTCAACCATCAGAATATAATAGAGGCCATCGGGTTAGCACTAAACTTCCAAATGATCTGAACAAAACCTTACATTTAAGAATAAGATTAGGTGGGGTGAATAAAGCAGGGAAACATGAAATAAAATAAATCTAAAGGCTTTATCATAGTTGGTGAGAGTCCTGTAAAAAACTGTAACATTATCTCTAAGCCTTAAAAATCTGTGTTTTTTAAATAAGTATAGAAGGATAGGAAAAGAGGCAAAACTTCCAGACAACTAGGGAGAGAAAGGAAAAGCAAATGCCAAGTTTATCATACATGCCACATGTTCGGACTTCAAAAACAGTATACTGTTTTAAAAGATAGCTGTAAAGAAAATACACCCTTATATCAAATGTTCTAGAAGAAGCAAATCTGTAGAGACAGATGCAGATCAATGGTTGCCTGGAGTTGCAAGGGGAACAGAGATTGTCTACAGATGGACATGAGGATCTCTCTTAGGTGACGGGACGATTCTAAGACTGGATTGTGGCGATGGTTGTACAGTGAACTCAGTCAAGTTACTAAAAATCTTTCAATTCACTTTGTGAACTTCATGGTACGTAACTTATACTCCAGTAAAGTTGCTTTTTTTTTGTAAATATATTTTTATTGATTTTTTACAGAGAGGAAGGGAGAGAGATAGAAAGTCAGAAACATTGATGAGAGAGAGACATCGATCAGCCACCTCCTGCACACCCCACAGTGGAGATGTACCCGCAAGCAAGGTACATGCCCCCAACTGGAATCGAACCTGGGACCTTTCAGTCTGCAAGCCGATGCTCTA
>PVJN01023878.1:0-31689 GCA_004026805.1 Lasiurus borealis
AGGAGAAATAAGATCTTTGTAGGGAGAGTAATAAAGTAAAATATTTCAGCTATATAATAGCCTCTTGTTAGACAAAGGACTTTAGGTGTCATAAACTTTAGATTATGGCAGTTTGTGTAAGGAGGCTGAAAAGTACTCTTGAGTAAATGTTTTCTAAGACATCTGTCTTTATATTTATATATATTTGAAATCTCTGCATCCTACACAATAATGACACATTAAAAAATGAAAATGTAAATGGGGAAAAGTGTTCACATTCTTCATTACAAAGTTGTACTTAGATATATGCAATTTCAACTAGAAAACATAGCTAAATGTTAAGCATGTCTTCTCTCTCCACATTTAGTGCTAAAACAACCAATGTGGGACTTAAATTACATTTTGCATTGTTTGTGTCCATGTGAGCACTACAGAAGAAAAGGATGCTATTGCTGGAGTTCTTTTTCAACAGGCATGGGGTTTTACTAAGGCTACTCATTGATGCAAAGACTGTGAACACAACAATAAAATCCAAATACAGTCTCTGCACTCCCATCCAAATGCAACACTTTATTTTGAGCAATTATAAGGACATTTTGGTTTCCAATAACATATGCAAAAGGTTTTAAGTGTAACCTATGTAAAGTAAATTAATCCACTCAATGAGAAATACTCCTTTTTGTACCTATTTGTAAATAATTCTGCATAAATCAAATTCCTTTGATCCTTCGTTCTTGTTTGACAAATGCATGTTATATAAAAGATCCAGTCCTAAGTGTTGTTGGGAATGCAAACATAAATAAAAATGATCCCTCCTTTCAAAAAGCTTACAGTCTAATATAGGAGACATTATATACACAAGTAACCATAATAACAGGGAGAAAGCAAAATTTGCTTGAAAAAAGACACCCATCCAGGACAAAGGGAAATGAGAAGACTTCATATAAGAATGAAATTAGTTTCAGATCTTGAAGTATGAGGGGAGAGGAAGATGGCAAAATAACAAAACAACAGAAAGAAGAGCACTCTGAACAGCATAGAAGTGGAGAACACACATAAGGAGCACGGAGCAGCTCAGTGGGAGACCCTATAAGAGGGAAGATACCAATTCAAGAAAAGGAACTGGCCTCAGATAAGAAAGCCTAGATTCACTATAGGCTAAGAAATAAATATTAATTTAAAAAATTAACCCAGAAAGACCTAGAAGGCACATAAGCAATACAGCCCATTTACACAAACATATTGATTATATAAACACTAGTGCCCCAGTGCACAGATTTGTGCACATTGAAAGAAAATTAATTAGAAGGTGGCCAGCAGGGCTTGACTGGGCAAGACAGGCCGGACTTGCCCTAGAGCCAACCTTTCTCAGTCCCTCGCTGGCCAGCCACACCTGGGGCGGTGCCGTGGCTCGCAGGTCATCTGTGGAGTGAGCAGGGTCACTCTGGCAGGTGGGCTCTCTCGGCCTGGCCTACAGGGATCGGGCTGAAACTGGCTCTCTGACATTCCATCGAGGGGTCCCAAATTGTGAGAGGGTGATTCTTGGGTGTGGCACCCTGGAATCATGCTCCTTCCTCTCTGGTTCTGGTTGTGTTACCCAAGAACCACAGCTGCCAAATCACCACAGCTTGACAGCTCCTGCACTGAGTGCCTGCCTCCTGGTGGTCAGTGCGTATCAGAGCTACCAGTCGGACAGTCAGATGGCTGCTTAGCCTTTTATATATACATAGATAGATACTACCCATTAGCATTACTTATATGTAAATGGGTAAATGTGAGTAGACTTCATTCAGGGAATTTAGTTGTCATCTGTCTTCTAATGACTGAGAGCATCAAGTGGATTTAAAGTGATACAAAAAACAAACAAACAAAAAAACCTGAATGAAATGTATCCCAAACTGTATTTCTTGGGCACAATCAAGATACATTCATCCATGCCATACAATTGAAGGTAGAAGAGAATCTAAATTGTAAGTTAAAGTAAAGAAAGGGGGAAGTGTAGCTCTACTTTATGGTTTTAAATTGTTGTCTTGGTTTAATGAAAAATAGAATAAAAATTACGCAGATAATAGGCCAACTAGTTAGTAGCTCAGTGATTCAAGAGACACAGGGAAAATGGAAGTGCTTCATAGTTTGGCCAGCAGGTGGCACTAGTCACTCAGGTTATAGGAAACAGCAGGTACTAAGGTGTGAGCTGGAAAAGCAGTTAGGAACAGATTACTCCTTCATTTACTCAGCAAGGGGAAAGTGGAGTGGACTGTTTCAGAAGCACAAGGAATAAAGAGGGTCTTGGCTTGATGACACAGCCTATCAATTATATCTTGAATTTGAACTCACCTATTAAATATTTTAGGGAAAATGCACACATTTTCCTAACAAATACAATGTTGCCTTTGTAAATGTTCTCAGGTCCTTTTTGTCTGTGTTTATCCTGTGAGAGCATGAGATCAGTGCTAGAATGAAGCAAAAAGGAAACAAATTCCAACTTCACTATTTAAAGATGTGTGACTTGATTCAAGTTATTTAACTTCTTTGAACTTTACTTCCCTCTGTTGTTATAATTGATGTAATTAGCTGGAATGTAGTGAGGATTTTATAAGACACCATCTGTTGAAATGACAGCTCTGGACCTAGCTAGCTACTTCATTTTCTCCCAAAGGAACAGGTCTAATCATTGGAATACTTCTTTTATCAGAATAGTGTTCTAACTCACTGTAGCTCTTCTCTAACTAGGGCATCTTGTGGGTGGTACTCTTAGAAGTTAGACATCAGTGGAGTATATGAAGGGTGGAGAAGAAGCTGTAGCTGATTTCTCATACTAGTACCATAAGGCTACCTTGCCATTATTCTATCCCTCCTGGTTGTCAGTGACAAAAGCCTCAAAAGCACAGAATCTAAGACCCAGAACAGTATTTGATTTAGTCAACTGTCTATTTTTTTTTCCCTATCAGGATGCCTTCTGCCATGAAAGTTGAAGCACAAGAGAGTAAGAAGTGGGGTGTGCAAATTAAGGTCATTTTTATACTTGCTTCACAGGTCTGGTCAATGGATAAGTAGGCATTTTTGTAGTCGGAAGCAGGATGAGAGAACAGGAGATGTGCAAACGATAATTACCTGGCATGCCTCTAATTATTTCCTGATATTGGGATACTATGCGTATTTTCACAAAATGGGACAAAGAGAATGGCGAGCAGTCTATATCCTTTGAACTGGTAGAAGTAGGTTTGTGATTGAGTACTGCTAAACATCTTTTTTTAATATATTTTACTGATTTTTTACAGAGGGAAGGGAGAGAGATAGAAAGTCAGAAACATCGATGAGAGAGAGACACCAATCAGCCACCTCCTACATGCCCCGCACTGGGGATGTGCCTGCAACCAAGATACATGCCCTTGACCAGAATCTAACCTGGGACCCCTCAGTCTGTAGGCCAATGCTCTATCCACTGAGCCAAACTGGTTTCGGCTGGCTCAACTTTTTATGAAAAAGTCAACTACCGAGAAAGAAAGAATAAACACAATGGATGGCCCAAAACCATTATTCCACTAGCGAGCATCAATCAAAACCTTTACCTCACTAATGAATAAAATATCCAATCCTAACAGAGAAGTAAAGACTTCATAGTGGGCACTAGTACTTGCAAGGGCCAGCTCTGGCCTTTATAGGGAAAAAACAACAACAGAGATCAAATCAATTCAGGTTGTGCTGAATGCCTCCACAGAGCTACCAGGAGTGGAACAAAATAAGAAACAGAACAAATTAAGACATTCCACAGTGGAAAGATATGACTCCACCTATTTATTTATGAAAATAAGCGGAGGCTATGATACTCTTCTTTACTTCTGACTTGTTATAAAACCCAAGACTAGAGGCTTTAAGAAATTTGAGCTGCTTCTAGAATGACAGGGAATGCACAGGAGAATGTGTTCCCAGTTACTATCAGTATTTTCTCCAAAGAAATCCTAATGGAGGGTCAGATTTCTTTGGCTGTGATATGCAAACCAGGCTTCAGATGGCAGCTGATTTGCATGGCAGATCCCTAGCAAGGGGGGAGAGGAAAGAAAACAAAAACTGGGGTAAAAAAAGAAGACTTATTTTTCTAAGAGCCTAGGAATACACATAATAATAAGGCATTAAATCTAGGGGGTCTTACTTCCCTCTCTGCAAAAGAGTTTTCGATTTGAATGAGCATTTTATGTCCTGACATGTAGAGAGGGGTCACACATTTGGACAAAGGCAGCTGAAATTCTCAAGTGCTATTTGAAGAAATTGACATGCTATACCATTAAAAATTATTGAATTTAGGTGCCAAATCCATAAAGGAAACAGAGATCTAATGACTTTATTAAAGCAAAGATTAAAACAATATTTCTTCAAATTTTCCTTCACTTGAAATTGTCATGGTTACCTACATTTACTGATGTAATGTTTTATTCATTGAATTTTCTTAACAATTAAATATGATTCTGAGTTTCTGTATTAACAGGCTAATATTTTTTTAAAAGAACAACTCTTTACCTAAAAAAATCCACCCTTAAGGAAGAAGCTTAATAAATTTAAAAGAGCCTAACCTTTGGAGTCACACAGAATGGTGCCCCAGTCTCAACCACTTGACCTTTGACATGCTGCATGACGTCTATGAGGCTCTGTGTGCAATCCTAGAAAGGAAATAAGCCCTCTGTTCCTCATACCACTGCTGTGCAGTTGGACTCAGTATTTTTTAAGAACTCTCCTCCCTGTCTGCCCCCAGGAGCCATTGTGCTCACCTCTATAATAGTCCTTAGATCCAAAAATGGGAGGAGGTGACAAAAAAAGAGGCTGCACGTTTTATCTGGGTAAATATTAGTCATTTGCACACATTAAAGCAACAGCTCAAGCATCAGGATGGATTTTGAAAAGAATTAACTGCTTACCTCCAGCTGCTGTTCTGCCAGTTGATCCTGATACCTTCGGACTGATTCCTGAAGTCGCTTCTCTTTCTCATTTTTTGATGGTGATACTGTGCTCATGGTGCCCAGGGGGATGGGAGGTAAGCGTTCTGACTGATGACAACTTCACAATCAACAAGTACAAGAGATAATATAATAGCATCAGGAGGAAACATAAAACTATTTACTGTCTGTAAAGGATTCTTTACTTCTACAAGCATAATAAAAGTTTTTATGTCTTATTTCCAAAATTTGAATATAAGGGAAGAGCGTTGTATTGATGACTTTAGAAAATACAAGACCTTGAATCATGAAAAAGAGCTTAATGGAGGGAAGGTGAGGGACAGCTAAATGGAAAAAGTGAAGGGTTGTATATATTTATCAGAATGAGAAAGCTCTTCATTATTTACTAACTAGTGGCCTGGTGCATGAAATTTGTGTACAGGGGGGGGTGTCCCTCAGCCCAGCCTGCACCCTCTCCAATCTGAGATCCCTCAAGGGATGTCTTACTGTATCTTGCAATCTGGGACTGGCTCCTAACCACATGCCTGCTTGCCTGCCTGATCACCTTTAACCCCTCTGCCTGCCTGATCTCCCCTAACTGTTCCCTTGCTGGCTGATCACCCTTAACTACCTCTACCTTGCCCCGTACCCAGGACCTGGGCTTCCTTCCCTCTGGCTGGCTGCAGGCACCAAGGTCCTGGGCAGCTTTGCCTGAGCTGTGGCCACAGACACCTGAGACCATGGGGTGGGTGGCTGTCCCTCTCCTGGGCCAAAGATGCAGGTGCAGCCGCTGGTGCCTGGGACCACAGAGACCATGGGCCATGCAAATTATCCCTCTTCAAGGCTACAGTTGGCTGATCCCCATTCCTTTCTCACAAGCTCATTTGTGCCTGGCTGGTCCCCATTCCTCTCTCATGAGCTCATTTATGTCTAGCTGGTCCTCATTCTCTCTCCCCAGTGTTGAGTGTCTGAGCCATTATGGCATGATGGTGTGAGGGCGTGATGACCATTTGCATATTAGCTCTTTATCATATAGGATTCCCCTCCCCCCTCCAAAACAAAACAAAACAACAACATTAGGAATAGAAATCCATCTGTCTGTCTACAATACACCAAACAGTTCTGCTTCTGAAACACAAGGAGCCTTTGCGTGCTGATTCAGGATCACTGTGAAGGACCTTGATGTAATGTGCTCACTGACAGCCTTGGGAAAGTGGTAGAGTCCTTCACCAAATAACCCCCTTATTATACCCACTGCTGCAGCATCCTTCTCTCCTGCTGTTGTCAGTGTATCTGCTTCTGGTGATCATTCTGCTTCCCAACCTCTAATCACCAGTGTGTTAACACACGTATATCATCTAGTAGAATTGTGTCTAAATGACAATATATAGGCTGCAAATGATGGTTTCCCCTACTTTGGCTACAAAAAGTGCTAATGACCTTTGGGGCATATGATTTGAAATGTCTGAGGTCTTTTCCCCCTACTTTTGGTTTTGTAGCTATGTGCTGAGAGCTGAGTTAGCCATACTGCTGAAAAACTGAGAGATTATATTGTTCACCTTGGAATTAAGGCTTGGCAAGGATAAGAGGTTCAATTCCCACTGGGCATGGCTTTGTTTCATGGCTGAGGATATGCGGTTAAGGTAAAAATGTTAAGGTCAATTCTTAGAGCCTGCTTTACACAGGGGCTTTCTATTATGTAAGTAATAGAAAAAGGAGAGGGAAGGGATAAAATACATGGGTGTTAGGCGAGGGAGGAGGAGGAGGAGGAGGTTGTGAATAGGAGAGACCTTCTCTCATCTGAATCAGTGAATAAGCACTTTTGATCTGAAGCAGATCAAACCCACAATTTCTTTGCTTTTGGGAGCTGCAGCTTATATATACCTTATACCTACCAATAGAGAACTACAAGCAAATCCAAGTACTACTGTGAAAAAACTTCACACATATCTAATTCCACCCATATATGGTATTTTTTGTTATTGTTCTTTTCAAAGAAAGGTGGTGGATAAACAAATTAGGGGACACCTACTATATATGTAGCCACCTTTGGGGTGGTACCTATACGGTTTCTATTTCATGGAAGAAAAGAACCTTAAATTTTTATTCAAAAGAGAGGCCCCAAATGTTTTATGAAAGTGCTATCCATTCAAATTATTTTCAAAGATTTTTGAAAAACAAAAGTTAACTTTTAATATTCAATTCCATATATTTAGCAAAGTGAAGATTTAAAAAGAAATTATAAGCATAAAATAATTTTCTGCATTTTAGGCTTCGTCCATCAGTTTTCTGTCAACATGGCTAAATTTATCTTGCCTGTCATCACAACGGGCATTGTTTTGATGTGCAAAAGAGACAGAATTAGTGCAGCTTTGAAACAGTACTCTCTGATGGAATCACCACTTTTCAAGGAGAAAAGGGTAAGAATGTAAGTAATGATAATTTGGCAATAAGAAAATTGTAGATGGTAGTCTCCAAGTTCTATGGGTCTGACAATGACTAAGACTGTCTAAGAAATCAAGGTACTTGGTTAGTTCTGTGGAGAAGGGTCAAAATTCTCCAGGGATATGGCAGACTGACTTTACAAGGGATTCAGCTAGACCCAGAAAAGATGTAAAAGATACTATTATTACACCCCACTCTAGGTGATGGGAAGCTGAGTTAAAAAGATATTGGACCTCAGCTGGTGTAGCTCAGTGGACTTAACTTGGTCCCATGGACCAAGAGGTCACCAGTTCAATTTTGGTCAGAGTATATGCCTGGGTTACAGACTCAATCCCCAGGAGAGGGTGTGTAGAAGCCGATCCATGTTTCCATCTCTCTTTCCCTCTCCTTTCCTCTCTTTCTAAAAATCAATTTAAAATATTTAAAAAATAAGAGAGAGGGAGGGGGAGAGATAGAGAGAGAGAGAGAGAGAGAGAGAGAGAGAGAGAGAGAGGAAAAAAAGGAGAGAGAGGTGGGGAGAGGGAGAGTGATTGGACACTTGTCCAAAGTTTTACACAGCTAATAGAGGTAGGAGTCAAACCCAGGCAGTCTGGCTCCAGGGTCTGAACTCTAAAACACTATCCTACGCTGTATGAAAAGTTCTTAGTTTACAATAAGTGATCAATGTTATTAACTATTCTTGTGTGTGTGTGTGTGTGTGTGTGTGTGTGTGTGTGTGTGTGTGTTTGAGGATTGAGGGGGGGGGGGTTAGGTCAATTTTATTTACATTTTCAAGCACAGGTCTTTCCACACAGAAAATTAAAAACAATAGCAGCAACAAACTTCTATTAGGACTTTGATAAAAAAAATAATGATGCTGGCCATGAAAACACTACATATCAGACTATTAATACTGAAACTAAGCCAACACTATTCCTATTTGGAAGATATTTAACTTCCAAGATAAGGCTGAAATCAGGTTAGGAATCAAAAGACCTTGGCTAGTGGCTTCATGAACAGGTTTCTGAGGCCCCATTTGGGTTTCACTTTTCCCTTCTCTACAATGAAGATGTGAGACTAGATCAGTGTTTTTTGTAAGCGCACTCCCTGGAGCTCTAGGCTCTTTGTCAACAACAGGGAACAGAAGTGGGAAGTGGATGGGTACCTTTGGCCCCAGATTCCCAATGTTTAATTCAAAATGGGGCAGTTCTGCATTTACCTAGTTCATATATTTAGGGTCTGAAACAAATTTTATTTTGGGGAAAACAAAACAAAACAGGTTCTGTTGCAAACCAAGAAAGGGAACCTAGAAAACTTCAGATCATGTGAAATTAAGAGCCCTGTCTGTCATCTGACTTACTTTCTTAGTTTCTAAATATGATTAACCTAGGGACTCCAGCTAGGGTTGTAATGGTAGTTTCTGAATGTTTTCTTCTTTAAAATTTTTTTATTTTCTATTTATTTTTTTTAGACTGGATAAAAGTAACCCTACAAGAGTTATTACCCTAATGGGTGTATTAGTAATATTGATGAAGGATTTATAAGCAAACTCCATGGAAAAACAATGCTTGACTTAGAAGTGACTTTATTAAAGGGGTATACTAACTCTTCTGCCTCTCCACAAGAAAAAGAATACAAGTTTAAAAGGACTTGTAATAACACTGGCATTCATCAATATTTAATTGGTCTTTTTCCTGCTTTTGTCTGAATTTCTTCCTCCAAGAACACAAAGCAATGGAATCAATATATTACTTAAATAGAAAATGCACGTGGTCTAACAATTTAGGGCTCCTTAAGATACCATCTGGATAAAACTCTTGTATTATAAGGTGCTGTATTGTGTGAAAATGAACTGAAAGGCAGATTTCTTAAGAATGAGTGGTAGACTCCCACCAGTGGAAGCCTAGAACTGCACGCCCCAATGTTTACAGAGCTTTATATCCAGACCTCTTTTAATCAACTATCTTTCCACAAATGGCAAGGTGCTAGAGAAGTTCCAAGGGATGACAGCAACTAAGCTGAAAAGCTAACATTTTCCAGTTTCATACATATGGATTTCAGGAATTAAAAATGGATAAAGAATTTTTAAAAACCTTCAAATATTACCTGTTTTCTAAGAGATTAGGATTATTAGCACAAATCCAGATGTCCAAAAGTTCTTTTTCCTGATAATCAGTAGAGGGAGGCAAGACTCTCCATTTAAGGCAAAGATCTGATCATCAAAACAAAATCACACACAAGAAAGTCCAGTCAGAAGTATATTCTTCATAACAAGACATCAGGTTGCATATATCAAAAGTATGAGGTATTTTTGCAGCTAAAGGCAAGTGAATCCTTGATCATATACCATTATACTTGATGGCACAATTAGCCTATGATTCTATTAGTTACCCTTGGACATTCCTAATAAATTATTATTATTATTATTATTATTATTATTACTATTATTATTACTAGGGCCTGGTGCATGAAATTCGTGGACTGGGGAAGGGTCCCTCAGCCCAGCCTGCCCCCTCTCACATACTGGGAGCCCTCAGAGGATATCCTACTGATGGCTTAGGCCTGCTTCCTGTTGGAGCAGTCTGTCCTCCCTTTGCGGGAGGTGACTGGGCTAATCAGGGGAAGGCGCCAGCCCCATCACCCTACTACTGCAGCCACTGCCAGTCATTGCAGACACCAAGGTATTTTAATCTACATGGACTCCAGTCCCTTCACCAAAAAATGACAACTTCCTTTAGGCATTTTCAAGATGTGCCTTTCATAAGATATGACATTTCTTTCTTTATTTTTCTTTTTATCCTCACCTGAGGATATGTTTCCATTGATTTTTTCCCCCTTCCCTCTGATTCCAGGCTCAGCCCTTTCCTAAGCCTACAGCTGCCGCCCCAGGTCGCAGGCTTGGGAAGCAGGCACCCTCCACCCCTCCAATCCCAGGCTCAGCCCCTTCCCAAGCCTAAAGCCTCCATGGGATGGCCAGCTGGGAGTGACCTGGGTGCCAAGGAGGTTTCCAGAACCCGGGTATGTATGCAAATTAACCACCATCTTTATTGGGTTAATCTGCATACTTACTCTGTCTGTGGGCATAGGGGAGATATGGTTAATTTACATGTTTCTCTATTATTAGGAAAGATTATTATTACTTAAGTTCTTCCTAATTGGTTTTTTGCTTTCAGCCAAAAAGTTTTAAGTAATTCATCCCTCTCTCTTCTTAACCACATGAATACTTCCAGTGACTTTCCTTTCCCATTTTCTTTGTCTCCCTTGTCCATTTCTCCTGCACAGTCCCTCCTTGCTTTTAGGACCAAGACACTCCATTCTCTAATCTTGAACTCCTCCCAGACACACTGCTAATTCCTCTTAGGTAAAGAGTTCTCTTTGTTCATCTTAGATGGAGGCAGTTTGCACAGTGGTTAAGAACCTGAACAGCTCCACCAGTTATTACATCTATGATCTTGAACAAATTATGTCTTTACATTTCAGTATCATTATCTGTAAGAAGAAAATCTATTGGTACTCACCTAAAAGGTTACTGAGGGTTAAAATACATAGTAATAATGATAAAAACCAGCATTGCTAGACATTACTGTGCTAGTTAATTTTATGTCAATTTGACTGGGCCATGTGGTGCTTGGCCAAATAATTCTGAATGTGTCTGTGAGGGTGTTTTGAATGATAGACTAATGATTAACATTTGAATTGATAGACTGAGTAAAGCAGATTGTCCTCCCTAATGAGGGTTGGGCCTCATTCAATCAGTTGAAGGCCTAAATAAAACAAAAAAAAATGGCTGACCCCCTGGAGAGTAAAAAGGAACTTTGATTTCCTGATTGTCTTGAGCTGGGACACTAGCTTTTTCCTGCCTTCAGACTCAAATTAAAACATCAGTTCTTTCTGGTTATTGAGCCTGTTGACATTTACACTGGAACTACATCATTGGGTCTCTTGGTTCTCAAGCCTTCTAACTTGAACTAGAATTAAATCAATGGCTTTCCTGGGTCTCCAGCTTGTTGAGTAAAGATCTTAGACTTGTTAGCCTCCATAATCATGTAAGCCAATTCTCAATAATTATCTATCTATCTATCTATCTATCATCTATCATATATATTTTTTCAGCAAGCCAGTCATTCTATTGGTTCTGTTTCTCTGGAGAATGCTATTAACACTATCCTATGCATTTAGTAAACTTTACATATGCTAATATATTGTATTTGCACAGAACTGTCTGATGTAGCTATAAATACTAACCTCATGTTATGAAATAGGAAACTGAGGCTTAGAGAAATTAAGGAATTTGTCTCATTTCATTGCTTCACAATACTAGAGACTGGATTCTGGCAGTATCTTGAACACATTAGACCAGTCAGGTCCTTAACCCAAGGCTCAAAGATACGAAGGTGTTTGCTTGCTCTGTGTAACTAATTACAGAGTCTTACAAACTATGGTGTGCTTTGTTTGTTTGCTTGGCTCCCTTCCTGGACAGCAGACTCCTTGCAGATAATAGAGTGTCTTTAATTCTCTAACTCTAGGAATAGTGGCTAGAAGATATACCAGAGGAACATAAAATGTGCTCAATGCTTCAATGGTGTTATTCTCCTATCAAATAATGTTCAATGCCTTTCTATTGCTTATCAAAGTAAAAACTGCTTATCTTGGCATTTGAGACCCTATAACATGTTTATTTAATTTGATATTTTTCTTTTATTACTTAGTTATCATTCATGCAGTCAATTATTAAGTACCAACTATATATTTAGCACAGTACTAGGTATTAAAAACAGAAAGATGGTTGTTTCAAAAGAAAGATAAACAATCCAATAAAAAAAATGGGCAAAGGACCTAAATAGAATTATTTTGAAAGTGGACATACAGAAGGCCAAGAGACATATGATAACATGCTCAAAGTTACTAATCATTGGAGAGATGCAAATCAAAACAATGAGGTGCCATCTCACACCTTTCAGAATGGCTATTATCAATGACAAGTGCTGGAGAAGATGCAGAGAAAAGGAACCCTCTTACACTGGTGGGAATGCAGACTGGTACAGACTTTATGGAAAACAGTATGGAGTTTCCTCAAAAAGTTAAAAAGGGAACTCCCATTTGACCCAGTAATCCCACTTCTAGGAATATATCCCAAGAAAACAGAAACACCGTCAGAAAGGATATATGCACTCCTATGTTCACACCAGCACAATTTACAATAGCTTAGATTTGGAAACAGCCTAAGTGCCCATCAGCAGATGAGTGGATTAGAAGACCGTGGTACATCTATACAATGGAATACTGTGCTGCTATAAAAAGAAGGAATTCTTACCATTCACAACAGCATGGAGAGACATGGAGAACATTATGCTAAGTGATATAAGCCAGTCAGTGAATGATAAATATCACATGATCTCACTCATTTGTGGAATATAATGAACAGCAAAAATTGATAAACAAAAATAGATTCAGAGACAAAGAAGCATTGAACAGTCAAACCTTAAAGGGAAGGCAGGGAAGAGTGGGAGGTGGTAAGAGATCAACCAAAGAACTTGTATGTGTGCATATAAACATAACCCATGGACAGAGACAGTAGGGGGGTTAGAGCATGTGCTGGGGAGGTGGGGGGGGGGCAGTGGTGATGGTGGGAATGGCCAGGGAGAGGTCAATGGGGGAAAAGAAGACATATGTAATACTTTTAAGCACTAAAGAATTTTAAAAAAAGAAAGATAGCTGTTTATATCATTCCACCTCTAAATTTTTAGCTGAATGTATATCTGATATTAAGATATCTCCTGCTACATCTCTGCCTATCAAAATTCTATTTTAAAGATCATGGCAAAGGCTACCTCTGTCATGAAGCCTTGCCTCAAATTCCTCCTTTTTTGAACTCTCATTGAACTTAGTGCCTCTTTTACATCATTTATCTCAATTTCATCTCTATTATAATTGTTTTCATGCTTATCTTAACCTTTCTCCTAGACTCTAACCTCACTGCATATAAAAATCAGGTTTTACCCACCACCTTTGTCTCCTTCATGCACCATTAAAGGCACAATGACTTGCATATTTAAAAACTCACTAAATGATTGCTAATTTGATTGGAATTCAACACTCACCACACTGAATGATGAATGGGATGGCCATGGCTTGTCTTCTTTGATACTGAATAGACTCTAAAGACCTCTCTGTGTCCTTGTTATTCTGGTATCCAAATTCATTCCAAAACAATGTTAGGTTTCTATTACCTAAAAACAAAACAAAACAGGAAAAGAGTAATAACTAACAGAAAATCAATAAGATTAAGATGATAAGCAAAGAAAAGTTTAGATATAAACAGATGCATGTACAGTATGATCTCAGCTATGTAAAAACAAATACATAGAAATAAGATGTTAAAGTATTATTGTTGTTTTTCTCTGAGTATGGGTGAAATTTGTTTTCTGCTTTATACTTTCTTACATTTTCCAACCTGATTATAATATGCAACATCTTTATAGTAAAACCAAATATAATAGTAGTATATACATATATATATGTGTGTGTTGTGTGTGTGTGTGTGTGTGTGTGTGCGTTTGCAATGAAATAATTAACATTTAAAACTTCTTTAAGTACTTCCAAGAAGGAAGGCACTGAATAAACTTAAAGGCAATCCTTAAGACTATTTATGCAGATATTTATGATCTTGTCTCACAGCCAGAATTTATCTTTATTTTGTCTCTGCCTCCCTCTTCTACCAGTGTTTATTGTTTATGCCCTATCATCACACCAGATCTCTACTCTTTCCTTGTTTAAAAAGCACTTGTCATGAAGGACCATCCAGCAATTGCATTGATAGGAATCTTCCCTACACACATACACAACAATGGCCATGTACGTATTAGAGCGCTGTTTGAACAAAAAAAAAGGGGGGGGGAGGAAGGGAACATCGTGAAAGGCTAGAATATGGAATTAGTAAATTCCATTTCCAAACAAGAAAACCTTTAAAACAGGGAGTTAAAGCTAAATGTATTATTTCATCAAGACATCAAAGACAGAGTTTTAATTTTATTTAAAAAATGTAAAACAACCTACTTAGTATAGTCAATTATTGTGATTTATAAAAAGCACCTTATTATATAATATACAAAAGTAAGGTGGTTCCAGTGCTGTCTCTGGTACACATTATGGTTATAATTGTGGAAAGCCACTAAAATTTCTTAATCATAATGTAAGCCTTTCCAAAAACCTGCCCAACAGGTTTATCAAAAAGAATAAGTATGAAGGCACATTTAAAACTAACTATAGAACCCTGCAGAAATTTAAGTTGCTTTTGAGTTGCATTTATCTTCTCTCTAAATGTTACTTCCTGCAGAAGACTATGCCTTTCAAAGGAGGAGCTGTGCTTTAAAACGTTGCATACCCTTAGCATGCAGCTCCAATACCTAAGAAATCCTAAAAATCTACTGCTGCTAGTCTTGACAAAATACCTCATTAATGTGTTCTATGGGATAAAACGAAGGTGAAATACTATCTTTCCCTGAAAGCATTAACTAAACAGTTAACACAACATAGCTACATTTGAAAACACTTAACAACTGTGAACCCTGACACAAACATTTAAGAGTGATAAAACTACTAGGATGTTAGAAACAAACACACACTCCTCGAGGGTACAGCGATACATGCTCTGTGATCACACCACTCTTATAGCGCTAACACACATCTCATTTCAGTTTGCTTTGTGCCTATTTCCCACTTTGGATAGTGAAATCCTTGAGGACAGTGCTGACGTTCAGAACCTTGTTTTCAGTAGCTGAGACATGGAGCTTAATGTTTACTTACAGAATTAAATAATACTAAAGAATTGCAGGCTAGCCAGACCGGCATGGTTCAATGTTGAGCATCGACCTATGAACCAGGAGGTCATGGTTTGATTCCTGGTCAGGGCAAATGCCCAGGTTGTGGGCTCAATCCCCTGAGTGGATTGTGCAAATAAACAATTCTCTCTTATCACTGATGTTTCTATCGCTCTCACTCCTCTCTGTACCTTTCTGAAATCAATAAAAATATATTTTTAAAAAAGAATTGCAGGCTATCAAAGGCACAAATAGAACATTCACTGTACCAAACACCTACTGACCAGAACTGATGGAAGATATGCTATTTAAGGCAACAACCAAGGCAAAGAAAGTTTTTAAACTCAATATCAGAAATGGGTTTTTCTAATTTCCAATGAAACCTTGGCTTTTTCTCTTCAGATGGAAGCTAGTCCAACATGTAGAACTTATAATGTTATTAAAACCAATTTCCATGGAGTAGACCCTGATGACTAGGTAGTTGCTTCAGCAAGCAGATAAGCCAACTGTCCAGCGGAAAGGCAGTGGGAGAAAACATATCATGTTGGTTTCTACTTTCATATGTTACTCAGAATGTACGAAAAAAAATCCTCCTTGAGAAAATAAGTTCCTCCCATACAAGGGAATCCATTAGACTATAACATATTTTTTTTTCAGAAACTTGCAGATCAGAAGACAGTTGGATGATATAATCAAAAAGCTGAAAAAGAGAAATATGCCAACCCAGCATACTTAATCTGAAAAAGCTTTCCTCAGAAAATGGAGAAATAAAGAATTTCCCAAATAAGAGCTCAGGGAGTTCACTAGATCTGCCTTACAAGAAATGTTAAAGAGAATTCTCCAAATTGAAATGAAAGGACAATAATTAGTAACCCGAGGACCTAAATATATGAAACTCACTGATAAAGTATATAGTCAAAATAAAAATATTCTAATATTATAATGGTGGGGTATAAATTGCTTAACTCTAATGTAAAGGTTAAAAGATACAAGTATTAAAATATGTATAGCTGATACAAAATTCCAGGGCAGGAGGAATAGGGAAGCTGAGACAGGAAAGTTAAAACAAGGCCAAATAGTATGACTAATTTGCAACCAGCTTGTAACTAACAAACCATTATCTTCCCCAGGCTAGGACACAGAACAAATGGTTAAAAACTCCCTAATGAGAGAATACAGAAAGTGGGGTAAAGGGAAGGGGAAAATGGGGCAATTTTAACCACAGAAAAGTCAGCAGTCTAAAGGAGTGGCAAAAAATATAGTTGTCAGGTGCTTCTCATGATTTCTGGAAATGCCACAATGAAGTAAAAAAAGAGGACCTTGAGAATTAATTTGTATCAAAATATTTGGCAGAGGAATTTTGAGACCTATAGATAGGAGGGTATATAATGTCTTGGACTCACTCCCAATGTGCTCATCAGTTAGCTAGAGCCTGTCTGTGTTCATAAGTCAGATGTACAGATCTGCTTGCTTTGCTTTTTTCAATAAAGGTGCATGCTTTAATAAATTGGCTTTTCACAATGCAATCAGGGTCTTGTATAAATTCATTTATATGAGAAGACAAGGATCAAGGTTGGAGACAGCCCTCTCCCACTGAGTCAGGGGTCTGTCCTGTACAGTAACACCTTTCATCTGGAAGGCCATTAAGAGCAAAAAAGTGAAATTTCAAAATGTGATTTTAAAAAATATATCTTAAATACTTATACCCACTATTAAGTTATGTAGATAACCTACATTTTATTAATTCCAAAACTATATTATTTCAATATCCTCAAGGTATCCTGATTTAAAAATCTGTAAAAGAAAAATGCTACAAACACAAAATATTTAAAATTATAATAGAATACATATCTCTAGACTTTTGTTTGGATAAACAAGCTTGATAAGTTAATGGAATAATCCGGGATTAAATCCTGTAGAATTAAAGTCCTAATTCCTAGAATAAGTATTTGAGAAAACTGAAAATTTAATTTACTGCTTGCTATATATAGAATATTTAATTCAGAAGACTTCTGTTCAATTTCATCTGATTAATTTTTAGGAGTCTCTCAAAACCAGAAAAAAAATATATAAAATGCTGCAATAACTTACTGAAATTATGTCAAAACCCAGTAACTGAAAGAATAGTTTACACAGATTTTGCCTCTGAAACACAGAAAAAATGTAACACTTTCTGAGATGTCAGTTTCATATCTGTTCTTAGAATGTACAATGACATCCAAGAAAGCAATTACCCAAAGGGAGAGTAATAAAATTCAGTAATAAACTGCTAAAGCAAAGCTTTGATAGTTTAAATAAAAATAGTTTATGAAATCAAGCACCAAGGAAATGATAAACCTGAGAAGGTATTTAAATCAGGTTCCTGTCTTCAGGTAGCTCTGCCTCTAAACAAATTATCTTCTATTTTTAAAGATCTCCTGAGATAGAAATTGGATACCATCCTCAAGGGATTATAAATCATGCCTCCTCCTGTGTTGAATATCATCCTGTCATCATCCTCTTTTATTATTTTTTTAAACCAAGCTCTGGTCAGTTTTATTAAAGAAAAACGTTGCGTGATTTACTTTTCACCAGTCTGTTCTGGCATGCTTCTAATGATACCAGAATCACCTGGGTCAATGACAATTAGTGTGCATACTCTGTAGTCTTTTCCAATTCAGTATCATTATCACTGTAGAGACTGACACCAGGCTTGGCCAACATGACATAGCACTCTATTTCACATTTCCTCAAGGCTGGACAGTTGCTGGTAAGGATGACCAGTCTTGCTTTGCCTTATCTGATCATCTTCAGAGTCTGCTTATACCCCCAGCATGTACTCCTCATTTTTCATAACAAGTTGGAGCCTTGAGTTGATCAACTCAGCGACTTTTTCACCTTTGTTGTGGTCACCATCTTCCTGCCTTAGGTGCAGGATGACCCCAAACAGGGGCAGCTGCCAAGAAAGCTAGGGGTCGAGAAAGGAAGGACTAGACTCTCATTTTTAGATAAACCAGCCATTCGACCTTTCCTAAACTGATCCATGGTATGATCACTTGTCATCTATATCCTCGATAGAATTTCTGAGTTAGGAATGGCAAACTGGTTCCAAGTAATATGCCAATTCTGATTGGTTTGCTGTGATACCTGAAGGATCAAGAGGCCAATCACTGTCATGTCGGCTCAGAGTCTGTGGTGCATGTGAGATGAAAGATGCCCTAGAGCCATGGTCAGCAAACTGCGGCTCAGGAGCTACATGAGGCTCTTTGGCCCCTTGAGTGTGGCTCTTCCACAAAATACCACAGCCTTGGCAAGTCTACTTTGAAGAAGTGGCATTAGAAGAAGTTTAAGATTTAAAAATTTGGCTCTCAAAAGAAATTTCAGTCGTTGTACTGTTGATATTTGGTTCTGTTGACTAATGAGTTTGCCAACCACTGTCCTAGGCAATCACTTCCCAAAGGGCTCTATTTGAATTGAAGGAAAGCAAGGCAAGATGTCTTCGATGATGAAGATGTTTATGGCCCATGCCTTCTCTTGGTTTCAACTTGTGGCAGAGTGGAGTGGGCCAGTCTCCCTTAGGGGTACAGTCAATGGCAGAAGTAGGTGGCAGCTACAGTCAGAATGTCTTCACTTCTCCACTCTACTATGAGCACTGTCAACTCCACAGCAAAAGTCCAACTTGCTCCAGGTAGCAACTTCATTACTTCACCTGGCAATGCAGCCTCATTTTCTTTTGTTCCACGTCAGTGGTTTCCCTTGCAGATCTCCTTAAGCTGCAAAATAATTTCAGAACCATCATCCCTGACCTGAGAAAATGCATAATGACAAAAAAGCAAGCTATGAATTTAGTAACGTTTATGAGATTTTGCATTTTACTACCCACAACTACATCTATACATTTTTGAAAAATGGTAGCATATTTATGTATAAGGCATAATGCCATTTTAGACAAGAACTGGTAGACAGGGGTTCAAGAACTTCTAGCCATACTTTAAGTTTCCTACGGCTTCCTGACTCCCAGTTCAGAGCCACATTCTTCTGTGCACTGAAGACTAGAAGGTAGAGGGTCAGAGGCCTCATGATGACAAACCTTCAAAAACAAAATTAAGAGTTGGGCATCATTCTATGCACCAAAAGGTTGCCGGATTCAGTTCCTGGACAAGGCACATGCCCAGGATACAGGGCTCGATCCCCAATAGAGGCTATGCAGGAGTCGGTTGGTCAGTATTTCCCACTCACATCGATGCTTCTCTATCCTTTCTTCTGTCTCTAAAAATCAATAAAAATATTTGCCCTAGTCAGTTTTGCTCAGTGGATAGAGCATTAGCCTAAAAGGTCCTGGGTTGGAGTTCAGTTAAGGGCATGTATCTAGCTTAAGGGCACATACCTCAGTTGCAGACCTGATTCCTGGCCCGAGTCTCTCTCTCACATAGATTTTTCTCTCACTCTGTCTCACCCCCTCCCTTCTACTCTCTGTAAAAATCAATGGAAAAATATTCTCAGATGAGGATTAACAAAAATTAAAAATCAATAAAAATATTTAATAATTTAAGAAAAAGCAGAGAGGCCTCTTCTGAGTCTCCCCTCAGAAAGAAATAACTTTTACTTTCTCTTTTTAGATTGTAATTTTATTTAGTCATTATCACTGGATACAGTCCAGTTTTTCCAATTCTGTCTACAATGCAGAAACCAAAATTAGATAATCTAATCTAAAGCCTATTCATAGACTGTTCTGTGTTATTGTGGGCAATTGCCTGGGTTAGCACAGTTTATCTCTCTACCAGGACTCTCCTAAATTTACTCAGATACATATACATATACATATACATATACATATACATATACATAGCCCACTGATTGATTCAATGTTTTTAAGAGTCAAAGATTTTGTTGCTGTTGTTAATACAACTTATATTCAAATTCAGTCATTAAATACAACTTATCTTTTTTACTTAAGGTAGACATAAGCAAACTAACAGATTTTTCAGGTATTGCTTCTCATATGGTAGGGAAAAGTCAAACCAAGAATAAGAGTATTCTCTATTCTATTCCATTGATCTATATGTCTATTCTTGTGCCAGTCCCAGGCTGTTTTGAGAACAGTGGCTTTGTAATACAACTTGATATCTGGTATTGAGATCCTTCCTACTTTATTCTTCTTTCTCAGTATTGCTGCAGCTATTCAGCAATTTATTTAAATTCCAGGTGAATTTTTGGAAAGTTCATTCTAGGTCTGTGAAATATGCCATTGGTATTTTAATGGGGAGTATGTTGAATCTATAGATTGCTTTGGGTAGTATGGACATTTTGATGATGTTGATTCTACCATTCCATAAACACAGTATGTTCTTCCATCTGTTGATGTCTTCCTCTATCTCTTTTTCCAGTGTCCTGTAGTTTTCCACATATAGGTCTTTTACGTGCTTAGTTAAGTTTATCCCTAGTATCTTAATTTTTTTGATGCGATGGTAAATGGCATTGCTTTTTAAGTCTCTCTTTCTGTAATTTCATTATTTGTGTATAGAAATGTCATAGATTTATTGGCATTAATTTTGTATCCTGCTACATTGCCGAATTCATATATTAAATCTAATAATTTTTTGATACAGTCTTTAGGGTTTTCCATGTGTAGTAAGTATCTGCTAATAAGGACAGCTTTACTTCTTCTTTTCCAATTTGGATGCCTTTTATTTCTTCTTCTTGTCTGATTGCAATGGCTAATATATCGAGTACTATGTCGAACAGGAGTGGTGAGAGTGGACATCCCTGTCTTATTCCTGTTTTTAGGGGAAATGGTTTTAGTTTTTGCCCATTGAGTATCATGTTGGCTGTGGGTTTGTCATATATGGCTTTTATTATGTTGAGGTATGATCCTTCTATTCCCACCTTGCTGAAAGTTTTTATCAAGAAAGGGCGTTAGATTTTGTCTAATGCTTTTACTGCATCAATTGATATGACTGTGATTTTTATCTCAATTTGTTTACATGATGTATCACATTTATTGATTTGTGGATATTGTACCATCCTTGCATTCCTAGGATGAATCTACTTGGTCATGGTGTATGATCTTTCTGATGTACTGCTGGATTCAATTTGCTAGAATTTTGTTAAGGATTTTGGCATCTATGTTCAAGAAGGATATTGACCTGAAATTCTCTTTCATTGTGTTGTGTTTATCTGGTTTTGGTAGTAGGATGATGCTGCCTTCACAAAATGAGCTTGAAAGTGTTCTTTCTGGAATTTTTTGGACTAGTCTGAGGAGGATAAATTTTAGTTCTTCCATGAGTGTTTGGTAAACTATGCTCAATTAATATTTGACAAAGGAGACATGAACATACAATGGAGTCAAGACAGTTTCTTCAATAAATGGTGTTGGGAAAATTGAACAGATACATACAAAAAAAAATGAAACTAGACCACCGACTTACACCATACACAAAAATAAACTCAAAATGCATAAAGGACTTAAACTTAAGACAGGAAACCACAGGCAGCAAAATCTCAGACATAGGCCGAAGCAATATCTTCATGGCAACAGCTCCTAGGGCAATGGAAACTAAAGAAAAAAATAAACAAATGGGACTACATCAAAATAAAAATATTTTTACAGCAAAAGAAATCATCTAGAAAACAACAAGAAAGTCCACTGCATGGGAAAAACATATTTGCCAATGTTATCACCGATAAAGGTTTAATCTCCAACGTTTACAGGGAACTCATACAATTTAACAAAAGAAAGATAACCCAATCAAGAAATGGGCAATGGACCTAAATAGAACTTTTTTGAAAGAAGACAGAAGGCCAAGGGTCATATGAAAACATGCTCAAAGTCACTAATCATTTGAAACATGCAAATCAAAACGACAATGCGATACCATCTCACACCTGTCAGAATGGCTATCATGAACAAATCAACAAACCACAAGTGCTGGTAATGATGTGGAGAAGAAAGAACCCTCATGCACTGCTGATGGGAATGCAGATTTGTGCAGCCACTGTGAAGAACAGTATGGAGTTTCCTCAATAAACTAAAAATGGAACTCCCATTTGACCCAGTGATCCCATTTCTAGGGATATATCCTAAGAAACTAGAAACACCAATTAGAAAGGACATATGCACCCCTATGTTCATAGCAGCACAAGTCACCATAGCTAAGATTTGGAAACAGCCTAAGTGCCCACCAGCAGATGAGTGGATTAAAAAACTGTGGTACATCTACACAATGAAATACTAGGCCGCTATAAAAAAGGAGTTATTACCATTTGCAACAGCATGGATGGAACTGTAAAGCATTATGGTAAGTTAAATAAGCCAGTCAGAGAAAGATAAATATCACATGACCTCACTCATTTATGGAGTATAATTGACAACATAAACTGATGAACAAAAACTGATCCAGAGACAGAGAACATGTATCAGACCGTCAAACCTTAGAACAGTGGTTCTCAACCTTTCTAGTGCCGTGACCCTTTAATACAGTTCATGTCGTGGTGACCCCCAACCATAAAATTATTTTTGTTGATACTTCAAAACTGTAATTTTGCTACTGTTATGAATCATAATGTAAATATCCATGTTTTCCAATGGTCTTAGGTGACCCTGCTAGTGGTTCTCAACCTGTGGGTCTCAACAGTAGCAAAATTACAGTTATGACATAGCAATGAAAATAATTGTATGGTTGGAGGTCATAACTTGAGGAACTGTATTAAAGGGTCATGGCATTAGAAAGGTTGAGAACCACTGCCTTTGAGAGAAGGTAGGGGAAGGAAGGGGTATAGGGGAAAGACCAACCAAAGGCCTCATATGCATGCATATAAAACCTAACCAATGAACACAGACAACAGGGGAGTGAGGGCATGAGTGGAGGGGATGGAAGTGGAAATTTCAATAAAGAAATTTTTAAAAAGAATAAAAATGTATTTAATTAAATACAAAAGAAGTGCACTAGGATTTTTAGTATTTTATTTGTAATATAAATGAGTGAAGTTCTCTGAGGTATTTTAGCAATGTAGATATAAAAATGTCATTATCATAATAATAATACAAGTGCAGTCAGAAAGAAAAGGAAGCTTAAGTGCTGTCAATAATTCTAATTTCAATTACCAGGTGATAGTACTGTAAATGGATAAAATCTAAAACTATGATTTTTTAAAAGAGAAGTCACTCCTGTGAACTTCTGAACTATCCTGCTATTTGCAGGGAGCTGGCAGAAATCAACTTTAAAAACAGTACACAGTTATGCCATATAAATGTTAGGCAAAATATCTTTATCATTTTTAATATTTTGTTTTATCTTGAATTCCTTTCATAGAAAGCTTTTATCCCATGCAAATTGTTGAGCATATGGAGTTCTACTGTTGCTTCTGTGAAATATGTGGATAACCAAATGGGAGATGAACGGGAGGTTTTCTTTACAGAGATATTAGAGTTAACAAATGATGAAATAAGATAGAAACATAGGTTATAGAACACTTAAAGGATCTGAGATTCATAATTAACTGTTCATATAATTATGAGAGAAAGTCAAACAATATATGCCTCCCCATGAAAAACATTATACTATCTATGAAGCATCTTTTAAAAACCACACAAAAAAAACCAACAACACAGCCCTGGTCAGTGTTCTCAATGATTAGAGCATCAGCCTTAACACCAAAGGACCCCTGTGGGGGCATGCGAGAGACAACCTATCAATGGGTCTCTCTCACATCAATATTTCTCTCTCCCTCACTCACTCTCCCGCCTTCCTCTCTTCTTTCCATTCTCTCTAAAAATCAATGGAAAAATATCTGTGGGTGAGAATTAACATCAACAACACACACACACACACACACATCTGAATTTGATCAAGCCGCTATATTCTACAAATGTACAAAAAAAAATAGAATGGAAGAATCTGTTAAACTGCAACCTATAATGCAGTGAGCAAAATGTAGACTGTAAAAACTACAAGGCAACCAACCCAGTTTTTCCTACAAATAAATTGCAAGGAAAAACAAAAATGAGAAAGGGAAATATGGGGATTGGTAAGACCGACTATAAATTATATTATGACAACAAATAATGAGACATGTAAATAATAAACTGGATATTTTATGACATTAAGGAAGTATTAATTTTAGGTATACTACTTATACCATGTTTACTTTTTTAAAGTGATTTTTCTTCCATAAATACATGCTAAAATTCATATAGGTATAGTTATATAGTGTCTGGAATATCCTTAATAATCCAGTTGTGGGGGAACAGGTTGGGAATATGGATGAAAAGTGTTCAGGGCTTGATAATTGTTGCGGTTGGAAGATGGTTTTATAGGTTTCATTATAATGTTCTCTTTAGACATAATCTTGCAATTTCCCACATATGTGAGTTTGCTAGGTCTGCATAACAAATTAGCAGGGTGGCTTAAACAACAGAAATTTAATTCTTCACAGTTCTGAAGACTGGAAGTCTAAGATCAAGGTGTCTGCAGGTTTGCTTTCTTGTGAGGCCTCTCTCCTTGGCTTGTAGGTGGCCACCTTTTTGCTCACATGGCGTCTTCTTTGTGTACACCCACTGCTGGTGTCTCTTTTTGTATCCAAATTTCCTCTTATAAGAATAACAGTCAAGTTGCATTGGGCCCACCCTAATGGTCTCATATAATTTGATTACCTCTTTTAAGGTCCTATCTCCAATTTATATGAATTTAAAACATATAAATTCAGGAAAGACACAATTTAGCCCATAACACCATAATGAAATATTTAAAAATAAAACAAAATATATTAAATATACAATATTTTAAAAGTAAAGTAGAATACATAATAAAGAAATACAAATTGTTTTTTGGCCTATATCTTCAGGTAAACTTGTGTCACAGTCTCTCGCAACTTTTAATATTTTATACAGGCCTTCTCACTTAATGTGTATCCCTAGCAGAAATGTTGTATTTCAGTATTTTTGTAGTGGCTTTCTAAGATTTCAGACACTAAAGTACAATCATAAGGTAAACTACATTTTGTTGTGAGCATCTAGCTATATCTATTAGAGTTTATGAATGGAATGTATGCCCCCACAAATTTATAGTAAAACAATGTGGTGGTATTTGAAAGTGCAGCCTTTGGGAGGTAATTTGGTCAACAGGATGAAGCCCTTATGAATGGGATTAGTGCCTTATAAGGAGGCCAGAGAGCTAGTTCACTCTTTCCACAATAAAACAAAAGCTAGCTCACATTTTTGACAATCAAAAAATAAAACAAGATATCAGCCATCTGTACACCAAAGGAGTGTCTCACCAGGACCCAACCAGGCTTGTACCCTGATCTTGAGACTTCCAGCTTCCAGAACTATGAGAAATAAATTTATGTTGTTCATAAACCACTAGTTTATAGTATTTTATTATAGCAACCTGAGCTAAAACATAAAGTATTATCTATTTTTAAAGAAACTATTCTAGTTAATATTGTATTTCACATGCATAAAATTATACACAAACTGAGAAATTGATGAGCTAGGTGACAGCATAATTTTAGTCAATGTTTTTCAGGTTTCATCTAAAATTTTTGTTTCTAGGGCTGCATAACAAATTACAATTTAACCCATAACACCATAATAAAATATTTAAAAATAAAATAAAGTATATACTTTATATTTTTAAAGTATAATGTTAAAATGGTGAATATATCAAATGCCATGTTAAGTGAAGAAGAACAATAAAATTAGAAATATTAGGATAAAACAAGGCTGGAGAGAAACAGAAAGCTTGTCTTTAAATATGTGGAGGGCTATCATGTAAAAAGGCTTTAGGCCAACCATTCATGACCCTGAGCAGGAAAACTAAGTTAGCCTGGCTAACTTTAGGAAATGTCACTTCTTCAGCAATTATGAGCTGATCAATGACTTCCTCAGTACTCATTCTTCTCTGTTGCATACCAATCCTATTTCTAATCGTCAAATCATATTAGTTCTGTGGGATTGTAAATTCCCAGAAAGGTGGACCAGGTCTGATTTGTTAGTCCTATAACACTTAGTGCTTAGCACAGGTAAATGAATTAAAGAATACATGAGAAATGGATTTGACTTGAATGTGAAAATGTTTTGTTTTGGTTAATCCTCCACTGAGGATATTTCTTCCATTGATTTTTCAGAAAGAGTGGAAGAGAGGGACAGGAAGAGACAGAGATAGAAACATCAATGAGAGAGAGCCACATTGACTGGTTGCCTTCCACATGCACTCTGACCTAGGTACATGCTCCCAACCCAGGTACATGCCTCCTTGACCAGGAATCAAACTGGTGGACTTTGATGCTCTAACTATTGAGAAACACTGGCCAGTGCTGAAATGTAGTGTAGTTGTGTAGACAATCACAGGCTTCATCAAGAAGTGGCAATTTTTCTTGCATAGGAGGCCCTCACTGAGGGTTAAAATTGCAGCCACTTGCCTGGGACAGGTGGGTGACATAGATGGGATAAAGCATGAGGTAGGGAAGACTGGATTGAATAATTGTTAGCCTCCTTGGTAACCTGAGGCCCTATAATTTCAGTTTTGCTCGGAAAGCTTATGCTTATCATGTCATAGATTTCATTTTAGTGCATCAGCCATATTCTGACCCATTTTGGAAAAGTTTAGTAATGAATTTCTATGTAATTGCTTCTGTTCAAACTCAAATCTCAGTTGATGATTCTATCTTTCCCTTCTTCTCTTCATACTCCAAATAGCTGACAATTAATATTTCTATTTTACTACAAGGATACATAAAACTTCAGAAAACTTAGAATCAGACAGTGAGGCGAGGTGAGACACAGAGATGAGGGAAATATTTTAGATCTTTAGCATCAGCTATGCCAAAAGTAAGTGCAGATTGGATAAATGACAGAAAGTCATTATCTCTCCATTGCTCTTTTTATTCATTTATTTTTTACAAGGGCCAAATTTTCCATATAAACAGATCAGATTTACAGCAAATACAAAGACTGCATCTTTTATTTATAACGCAAAACCCTACCCAACCTATTTTTCATTAAAATTGTGTGTCCTATAATACAGGCTTTCAGAGTGTTAGGAAAACATTACATGATGCTTTGGTTATTCCTGTGAGAACCATTAGGCAAAGATCTTGAAGGTCAATCTCCTCGGCTCAGTTCTGAGACTACCAATTCTGACCTTGATTATTTGACTTAGTGATAATGAACTTTTGGGATGAAGTTGTGAGAATGTGAACAAATGCATATGGTCACTGTCCTTTCTTTACTCTGCTTCCCTTCTACAGGAACATCTTTTGGAAGAATACCCTGGAATCTAAATCAATTCATAGACAATTATGAGATGAGGAAAATAATATGTTATTAACAACTAATAATTAAAATATAAATATAACATTTATTTTGGATCTTATTCCATCCAATGAGGAGGTTTTGAAAAAAATCAGGTAGATAAGGTAGACAGGGAGTTACTTAAGGAGTAGATAAGAGGCAAGAATACTGACAAGTGATAGCCTGGAGTATAGAGTACAATTGTTGGGAGGGCACACACACACCAGGCAAAGCTTTGAGAAAACTTCTTCCCCACAGGACTGGCATGACTGTCCTGAGTAAATAGGACCTGGATGGAAATAATCCCTGTCACCTTTAAATGTTAATGTCTAACTCTTTTTTTTTAAATATTTTTATTGATTTTTTACACAGAGGAAGGGAGAGAGATAGAAAGTCAGAAACATTGATGAGTGAGAGACATTGATCAGCCGCCTCCTGCACGCCCCACAGTGGAGATGTGCCCGCAACCAGGACACATGCCCCCAACCAGAATCGAAGCTGGGACCCTTCCGTCCGCAGGCTGATGCTCTATCCACTGAGCCAAACCGGTCTTGGCAATGTCTAACTCTTTCTGAAGACTTAGTTCCTTATTTTAATGATGAGGAAAACAAGAAAGAGGCTTCAGAGAAAATATACACAATTTTCAAATGCTTAACATTTTCCTTCTGTACTATGTCATGCTGGCATTAAAAACCAGAAAGTAGGTGCTTGATTTTTACTACACTCTGTATATTCTTTTATTTTTCCTTTTAAATTTTTATTTATTAGGCTGACATTGGTTCACAAAACCATACAGGTTTCAAGTGTACAACTCAATAAAACATTATCTGCACAGGCAGTCTCTTCTCCCCATTTTTCCTCCTTTGCCCACCTCCACCAACCCCACCCTCCCTCCTTTTCCTCTGGCTATAACCACACTGTCATCTGTGTCTATGAAATACACACACACACACACACACACACACACACACACAGTTTTTTTTGGCTAATCCCTTCACTTTATGCTTTCTATAGTTTTAAGCAAATCCTGTCAAATAATGAGGTCATTCCTAGGTTTAGTATAACTTCAAACATGTCTGAGAAAAAAAATATATATGTGAAAGTATGCCTATGCTAAACAACAATTACATGGCATACTTTTCAGAGCAGTGTTTCTCAAGTTTTAATGTGCATACAGATCACCTGACATCTTGCTAACACACAGATTTTTAACCTAGTAGGGCTAGGGCAGGCCTGTGACTCTGCATTTTTCTTAAATTATCAAATGATGCTGGTCCATAGACCACACTCTGTGCAGGTTTTAGACCAACACATGCAAATCCGGCTTTGGCAGGAAATCTGTGCCCTCAAGTTTATTCTCACTTTTATTCCCTGCCTCCCCCACACCCTGAGTTCCTGCATTACTTCTTATTTCACTGGTATGAGAAAATTTTAGGACCAAGCAGAGTGGATAAAAAAGAAAATAAAATATTCTAAAATATCAACCTCAAGTGGAGCAATAATAAGATTTTAAGTTGTCTCAAGGGTAGAAACATAATTTTGATATGCATGAATTATACATACTTCATGCAAATCATTGAACAAATACACAGTAGCCTTCTATTTGTTTCCATAAATGAAGCCCTGTCTGCATAGCTTACAGGAAGTTGATTTAATTAATGCACAGCACACCACCTCATTGTTCAAGCATCTCTAGAGAGTGAGGCGATCTGAATAATTCAAATTTTTCAGATAACTGAAGTTTATCTTTTTAAGTTTCCGAATGTATTTATTTTAGTGATTTTTAACCAAAATCTTTCTGGAACTAACATACTCAAGACTTGTTAGATACACAAAACAAAGTTTAACATATCTACAATTATCCAGGGCCCGCAATGATTATTTTGTGGCATCATGTAACAATGCTATAGGAACCATGCAAGTCTAGGTGGGCTGTGTGTTCTTACACGTAGAGTCTGAGACACACTTTGAGGGTCTTTCAGCCTATTTGGAGCAAAGTCCTGTCTCCTTCCTCCCTGATCAGCTGCCACTTCTACTGCTCTCTGATTGTCCTCCAATTACAATTTTTAATCTGCTACTTTACTTTTTTTGCATAATATAGGGGAAAGATTCTGAGACTGGCTCTCTTCTCATTTCTCTCATGTTTTCAATGCAGGAGCTCTCTTTCAGGGATTTCCGATAGTGGTTACCTGAATCAGTACAGTAATTTCAGCTTAAAGAAATCACACAAGTTAATCCCCTTTAAGTACCTCTTACTATGACTGATACTCACTGATCCCAGTGTCCTTACAGTACTGGACCAAGAACTGTCCCATGACTCTTAGTAGATGATTATATTCTTGGACATTGAGAAATTCCTGCTTATTATGAGATGGTTCCATGATTTCCAAAGGTACATTGACAATTCCAATCACGCCTGCACCAAGCCTAGGAGAATATAGACACATAGAAATTTTGGGAGAATATTTTAGAAAAAAAATAGCTAAGGGGGGACAAAACAAATATACCCAGTATTTTTAATTATTTTTCAAAAATAAATGAGCTCACTTGGTCTGATATATGCCAAAATTTAACAAGTTTTTTTACAATGCATTTTGCTACATAAATCTATGATGATCCCAGTTATATTTGGTCTCATAATACAAAATGGTTTTAGTACATCATTACTGAATGAATACGCTTCCTTTGCTAAACCTATCACCTTACATGGGGAGTCGGGGTGAGTGGGAAGAGAAGGTCTCTTAGCATTAACCACCAAGAATGCTTTTCTGCAAGAAACTAATGAAATTGGCCACAAGTCACTTCCTTCCTCCTCATTTCATCTGACAAGTTGGATTTCTCATCATTGCAAAGGTCCAAAGGATGTTCAATGAATTCTACCAAAGCACATAATGGCTGGACTATTCCTGAGAGTAACGGGCATCTGCCTGTTAGTCTTGTGGATAAATTCAATTTCCTCCCATATTTTCAGCAGCTCATTATATATGTAACTAGGATATCCTACTTAGTGACAAAACCTGTTCTGGGAAAAAGTATCTGGACTCTAACTCTTTAGGGCCTATACAATAATCTTGGAATGGCATACAAATCAAGCTCTTCCAATTTGGGGCTTCTCCTATCAAATTTTTCACCACTTTTTCCTTCCACTGAACCTTTCCTTCACTATTGATGGTGTAAGTTTAAATTAGACCATCATTTCTTCCAGAATGCCTGACTGATTTGGTTTATTGCCTCTCCCGGATAGTCTTTTTAACCTGATATTTCCCGCTAGCATATATTTATTCACTCATTCATTTATTTATTAATGCAAGCTGAGCACCTAGCTGTATTCCACGAAGTAGGAACAGAGTAGAACAGAAAATGTCATTGATTATGACGTTTCTCTGCTATTGAAGGGTGACAAAATATGACACTAGTAAAGGCATCAATGTACAAAATCACTTTAGATGGTGATAAGTGAGCTGAGGAAAATAAAGCAGGTGCTTTAATATGTAAAATTTTATTAAATATTTTGGGCTTAAAACCCCAATGCATGTAGAATAGAGGTAGTTTCCTAGTTGGTTTGGCTCAGTGGATAGAGCCTGAGAACTGAAGGATCGTGGGTTCAATTTTGGTTAAGGACACATTACCAGGTTGCAGGCTCAATCACCAGTATGGGGTGTGCAGGAGACAGCCGATCAATGATTCTCTCTCATTATTGATGTTTCTATCTCTCTCTCCCTCTCTCTTCCTCTCTGAAATCAATACAAATATACATTAGTAATAGATATGTGAAGGGGGTAGTGATGGCAGGGGCTAATTTTACTTAGGCAGTCCAAGAAGACCTTCTTGTGGAGGGGACTTTAGGGCTGGTGCCTCAGGGCCACTAGGACCAGCAGTAAGATCTAAAGACAGAAGGTTCTAGGCAGAGGAAATGGCAAGTGCCAAGGATGTAAGGCAGGAGCAAGCTTTGGATGTCTGAGGAACAGCAAGTAGACTGGTGTGAGGGGAATGCAGTGAGAGAGTGGGCATGGGTAGGGCAGGGTGTTACAGGGCTAGGCAGAGACCAGATCACTGGAAGACCACGGCAACTACCTCTATTCTACATGCATTGGGTTTTTAAGCAAGACAGTAAATTAATTTATGTTTTAAAAGATCATTATTGCTGTTTCCATACAATATGGAAAATACATATTTATACACTCGCCCCTTTCTTTGGACTATAAGTTCCTCAGCAAGTGGTAGTAGATCTTCACCAACTTGTCTTGAAAACTTTAATTCGATT